>PVJS01031988.1:0-23061 GCA_004027185.1 Glis glis | reverse complement strand
TTTATTTTGAAACCAGGTCTCACGAAGTTGCGGAGGGCCTCACTAAGTAGAGAGAGAGAGAAAGAGAGAGAGAGGCAGGGAGAGAGAGAGAGTGAGCTGAGGCTGGCCGCGAACCCGGATCCTCTGGTCTCCACCTCCCAAAGTACTGGGATTACAAGCGTGCGCCACCACGCCCGGCTATTTTTTGTTTTAAAACAGGGTCTCACTAAGTTCTGGAGGGCCTCACTAAGTTGCTGAGGCTGGCCTTGAACTTGTGATCTTCCTGTCTCAGCCTCCCATACACTTGGCTCTCTCCTCTGGGTTCTTGGTTTTGCTCCCTGAGTCATCTTTCATCCATAAAATGTGGTCAGTACTCCAAGCTGAGCAGTTGGAGCTTCCCATGGCCAAAGGGCATCTATGGGAGTGTCCCTAAGACCCTTTTCCTTTTCCCCAACACTCCCTCAACATTTTCCCAACTTACTACCGCCTGTGTCCTGCCATTTCTACTATCAAGATATGCAAACTTGTCTATTGCTGCATGAAAAATCACCTCCGAACATAGTGGTTGAGAGTTGCCATATGTATTTACTATCTTCTCTGGAGAAGATCAGCTCAGTAGGAACCTTAAAGGAGTTGGGGTTCAGAATGCAGCTGAGGCTTCAAGCCTTTAAAGCTTGGCTCGGGCGGAGGATCCATCTCTGGGCAGCTCGGTTAGGTGATGGGCGAAATTCTGCTGCCTATTGGCAGGAAGCCTTGGTTCCTGTCCACGGCTGCTTGACTGTACCTACGAAGTGGCGGCTGGTTTTCTCCATGGTGTGTCATCCAAGAGAGAGCAACATGGAAACAGCAAGGTTGTCATGGCCTTGCTTTGGAAGTCACACGTCTTCACTCCACCATGCCCTATTCCTTAGTAACAAGTCACTAAGTCTGGCCTGCTATCAAGGGAAGAAGAAATTGGGCTTACACCTGGGAGGGACAATTGTCAAAGAATCTGTCTGCATATTTCCAAACCATGATATAGTAGCTAAACCATTTGTGTAATTCATGGTTCTGCATAACATAAGTCAATAGGCAGGACAAGACTCAAGTATAGTTTGACCAAAAATGTGACTTCAATTCTCTTGTTCGCCTGGGTTTGTCTAACCCCATTATCTTTTTTGTCTTCATTTTTGTTTCCCTCACAGTGAAGAAATGGCTGCAAAATGCCTAGGAATTGAATTTACATCCCATGCTATCCAGAGAAGAGAAAGCAACTCTTTCCTGGAGGTATGAGATTGGACAAATAGAACGGGGTCAGGGGATAGAATGATGCTTAATTATCTCTGGCCAGGGTGTATATGCCACACTTGAAGTGAAACATATACAAACTCTTTACTCTATTGCTATATTTAGGGGATTTATTATAAGATAAAAACATAATTCAAGTTGCAATTTTTAACCTGAAAATGCACAAAACTTGATGATAATATCGTATTTCCCAAGGCTGTACTGTTTTCATATGCTAAAAGGCTAACAGTAGAGTTTAAAGAAAGATATTTTTTGCCTGTGTGGCTCCCTTCTACAGTTCTAGAGCCTAAAAAAGGGTCTGATACACAGTAGACCCTGAATAATGAGGTGTTGAAATAAGAAAGGAGACAGCAATCATGAGATAATACACAGCGATGTGTGGACACAAAAGTAGCATCAGGCACTGCTAAGTTGTTGAGATGGCTATCAGCCAGGGCACATTAAGTATTTGTCTCTCTAGGCTTAGGGTCATCTTTTTTGTGTGTGCATTGGGGATTGAACCCAGAGACATTCTGCCTCTGAGCTGTACCCCCAGATCTTTTTATTTTGAAACAGTTTCTCACTAAATTGCTGAGGATCTGGTTAAGTTGCTAAAGCTATACTCAAACCTGTGATCTTCCTGTATCAACTTCTCTACTACTAGAATTGCAGGTGTGCACCACCATGTCAGACTAGGCTTGGGGTCATATTGATTCTATCCCCTACTCTTTCCAGCCTTCGGTTCCCATCTACTCTCTCCACCAAGCCTGTGTACACCTGTCTTCTGGAGAAATTCATATAGGCACTTCCTTTACTGTGATGGAAGGAAGTGGCTGTATGAGTTGGGACACATCACCAGTTGCCAAGAAATTTTATTTCTGTCTCCCTTCATTCATTAGCAAGAGACACAAAGAGAGGCAGTACCTCTGACTTTTTTGGACATCCACACCATATTAGTGTTTGTTAATGAGGTCATGCTGATCCGCTCCTACCTCATGAACCCACTGAAATGATGTAAAAGTATTGAATACTTTCCAAAGAAAAATTCAAAGTAATAGATACGTATTGCTTGGGAGTACATCAGTAATTGAGAATCCTATTGGACTACTATTGGGATTCTTTTAACTATAAACAATATGATTTCCCACTCTCAATTTTAAAACTGTTGAGTCTTTGCTTTTAAAGAAAATGAGGAAAGAAGGAAAGTTCAGCGAATATCAAAAGAAAAATCAGTCATTATACAGGAAAAAAAGGAACACAGACTAAAATTCTCATCTTTTGATTATTGTCAGGGAGAATTGACAATGAGAGAGCACGTTTTATTTCAGACGTGAAACCAATGCTGTTGCCAGAATATGGCAGTTCAAAACAAATTTATAGGGATGAAAAACCAGGATATCTGTCCCCAAGATTTTTGTCTCTTACAAAAGACAGAAGCTTCTGTGTTAGTCTGGAGATCAAGTTTTTTCTATCTCTGAATATTGATTGGTCAATTTGCTTCGAGTTTCCCCACATCACCGTATTTATCATCAGGGACATTGTTTCTTGAGAAACAAGTTTCTCCCCGTGGCACTCTGCACATTTGTGTAGGAAGCATTTGCTTCGTGTTCTGCTTTCCCGTCTCCTACTCAGTCTCCTCTGGTTTTTGAACCTCCCTGAGGCTCTTGTTTCTTCCAATTCTGGCATAAGGTGGAAGAAATCAGATTTCAGCCACTGGGTGAGTTCTGATGCCCACACCTCCTCAAGATTTACCGACTTGGCAGCCTGAGATAATAAGGACCCATGTCAACAGAATCCATGAGGTCTGGGTGGGCAGGTGTTCTCACCAGGTGTACTAGTTGTTGGAGCTGCCATAGCACGCACTAAGGACCGGCTGGCTTTCACAGCAAAAATAAATTGAATGGTCTCTCCGTTCAGGGGCTGTAAGTCCTAGGTCAAGATGTCAGCTGGTTGGTATCTCTGGAGACCTCTCTCCTTGGTTTGCAGATGGCCCACATCTCCCTGTGTCTTCCCATTGGCTTCTTTCTGTATGAATCTGTGTCCTAATCTTCTTATAAAATCCCCAGTCACACTGGTTTAGGGCCTACCCTTGATTTACCTTAATTATCTCTGTAAAACCCTATATAGAAATCCAGTCACATAATGTATATTAGGGTGGGCAAAGTTCAACTCATATAACAGCAGGGACCAATTTAAACCAGCAACTTTGAAAAAACCTGGTTTGCTTGGGTTCACCACCCCAATACTCAAACAGGGTATGTAATTGTAGTAAGCATGTAATCATATATCCAAAATGGAGGAGGGCTAAACTGTATACAGTAAGCAACATTTTTACTCGTGAAACAGAAGTTGAGAAGCCAAGAGAGGCTGTGGGAAAATATTACACCAAACACTCATGCACACACACATGCACACACACACACACACACACACACACACACACACACTGGAGCTATGTCACTTTGGATGAAATCATCTATTTCCCATCTGGGAGATAAGAAAAATATTGTTTGGGTTTGTTCTTTTTTTTTTCTTCAGATGTTGAGAACTTCAAATTTTAAATGTTTTAAACTTAGCCAGTGATATAAAGTCTCTGCTGATATCAAGGAAAACAATGGCTTGTTCTTAATATGGTATTCTGTGACATATCAAAAACAAAAGACCACAATGGATAGAAACGTTCTAGTCCTCTTTTTACCCTTCCAAATTATTCAGGTGAGATAAACAGGCAGAGTGTGGGGACACCCAAGCTAGAGACTAGATTCTGACTCTGATGAATTTTACATATTATATTTGCCTTAAGCTTGAGGGAAATCAGTTCAAGAACCCAGTTTTCAAAGGTAACGTGTTCTAGAAACTGTTGAGTCTCCATTTGCCTGGAAACTTTTTTTCTTCTTTTTTTTCTCATATGAAGTATCTTAAGGGTGTATCTATTCTGAATTCATTAATTAACAAGACTGAAGTAAATATATTCGATGTGTATCTTCTGATAACACTTTAAGGGGAAGAAGGAAGAGCAGATCAGGCAGGTGTATGGACGCGTGGCCACAGTGAGGAGCTGAGATGTCCTCTGCTGCCTGGGTGTCAGGTAGACATGATCATCTACTTGAGGAAAGTACCAGAAGGATATTTTAGAGTCCCTGATGTTTTAATTGGCAACTGAATTTTAAATGACATTATTTTCCTATGTGTGGCAAGTACCTTCTGTTTTGGAAAGCATTCCCTCTCAGAAGGTAACAATTAATTTTAAAATTGAACTCACATGACAAATTCACAGTAGAGATTTTCAAAATCATCATTAGACATTTTGACTGTAAAAATACAATTTCTTTTAATTTGTTTACATCTTCCCATTCAATAGGTGGTTTTATATTATGCATATAGCTAAATTAAAAGAAGATGAACGTTTAGATCTAAACATCTGGTCTGCCAATCTTCATACTATATTGTAGACTATTTCTTACTTTCTGTTTATGAGGAAATAAATTGGTGTGTAGAGTCTTACTAAGATATTTGGAAGTGTTCCTGTGAACACTTATGTAAGAGTTCAAATTGAGAATTTACAGGGAGAGCTGCCAGATTAAAAGCAACATGGAAATTTATCAAACAAGAATAGCCAGAGAACCAGAAGTACAACTGAAACTACTTTTGTTTTCTTTCAGTCTCTACCCTTTGTTTTTATTTCTTCATCTTAAGTCTTAAGGAAGGAATAGCTGTGGATAATTTATACTCAGTATCATGTACTTTACTGTCTCTGGAATTTTTTTAATTTATGTGATTTTTATTTAGCATTGGAGGCCCATGTGTTTCAGTCAGCATGTTCACCACTGTGATGTAAACGCCCGATACACAAAACTTAGAGGAGGAAAGATTAATGGGGACTCACGGTTCCCGAGGTTTCAGTCCAGAGGGCCGGCTCCAAAGCATAAATGATAGCGGCTATGGTGGGAGAGAGCGTGGAGGGACGCTGCTCTCACTTCACGGAGGCCGGAAGTCATTCTCACATTGTGGTGGTTGGAAGCTGCTCCCACATCATGGATACCGGAAGTCGCTCTCACATCATGGAGACCGGAAGCTGTTCCCACATCATGGAGGATGGAAACATCTGGATTTCTTACAAGGCCTTCAGATCATACCCCAGCATTTGGTCTACAAGAGTAACATGAACCTGCCCAAGATTCATAGTTAGGATTTTAGGTCGGGTTTTCTATAAACTTTGCCATTAACTTGGATCATGAGAATTGGCTCAGGAGGGTAGATACATTACTAGGCCCCAAACTGTGCCAAACCTAAAAGAGCTCAAAGCATAAAGAAAAATTGACTTATTATTTTCATAAGAATGGCATTTTAGATATATGTATGAATAAGGGTCTGATAAGTACTTACTCTCTATTTTGTTCTATGAAAAGTAGAAAAAGATACCTACTTTAAAGTTGATTTCAATAGCTAGGAAGATAATTTCAAAGGGAACTGAACCGAATAGACAGTTTTCAAAAGAAAAGCACAAATGGCCAATAAATATACAAAAAAATGTTCAGCATCATTATCGAGCAGGTTAATGCTAATCAAAACTACACTGAGATTCCATTTAACTCCAGTTAAAATGGCAATGATTAAGAATACAAAAAATAGTAAATGCTAGTGAGGATGTGGGGAAATAAGAACTCATACACTGCTGCTGGGATTAGCACAACCACTATGAACCTCAGTATGGAGGTTCCTCAAAAGGCTAGGAATGGAACCAACACATGACCCAGCTATACCATGTTTTGGTATTTTCCAAGAGAATTACAGTCAGAATACTATAGTGATACCTGCAAATCTATGTTTATAGCAGTACAATTCACAAGAGTCAAGTTATGAAACCAACCTAGTTGTCCATCAACAGATGAATGAATAACAAAAATGTAGTATATATACAGGATGGAATTTTACTCAGCATAAAAAATAACAAAACTATCTCATTTGCAGGAAAATGGATGGAATTAGAGAATATTATGCTTAGTGAGATCAGCCAGTCTCAGAAAGTCAAGGGTCAAATGTTTTCTCTGATGTGTGGAAGCTAGAGAGAAGATAGGACACAAGAGGGCTTTAGATAATTGAGGAGAGAGACCAGTAGAATAGTGAAAGAGGGTAGTGGGAGGGAGGTGGGAAAAGGAAGGGGAAGAAGGGAAAGGGAAAAACTGATGAAAGAAAGAAACAATTCCAATTATGCTATGCCCATGTTTGACCTTATCACTAACAATCACACTGCTATGAAGGGGAGGGGTAGGTAGTAGTGTGGGGCCTGAAGGAACTCACACCAAGACCTATGTGGATGTTTACTTGCACATCTTTGAACTTCACTATGGTGTATAATTGCAATGCACCAATAAAAGTATATAAAAAAGGAAACCTTTAAAAGAACATATCTGTAATGGGGTATCTAGGGCTATGTGATCCATGAGAATAAATACTGGGTATGTCTTGTTAACCATTGTAACTTGACCCATACCAACTGACACTCAGTAGGAACTTTATAAATGTCTGTCGAGTGAAGGTTGTTAAGGACCACAATCAACATAGCATTGCTCTTTCCAGTTCCCAGCTGCAAGTCATTCTAGCAATAAGAGTATGGTAGTCATTGGCAACTTCTGGAACAAATATCCCGATGAAGTATTTCTGGTCTTCGTGTTCATGCTACCCCAGGATGATATGGAAGTTTGCTGCTATGGTTTACATGTGTCCTCCAAAATCCCTTGTGTTAAATAAAGGTTTGTTCCCAAGCCTGTGGCTACTGGGAGGTGCTGGAACTTTTAAGAGATGAAGCCTACGGAAAGCAAGTTAGGTCAATTGGGCGCGTGCCCTTGAAGAGGATATTAGTTCTCTCTCTTTGCTTCCTGGATGCCATAAAGTGAGCAGCTTCCTCCGCCACATGCTCTGGCCATGTTGTGCTGCCTGGCCACAGACACAAAGGCAAAAGAGGCCAGGGTCCATGGACTGAAACTTCTGAACCCGTGAGCCAAAACAAATTTTTCTTCCTTTCTAAGTTGCTTTATATCAGGTATTTGTTATAGTAAAAAAAAAAAGCTGGCCAATGCATATACTTTATTTACAACTCAAATGGTAGGGGTATTAGTAATGGGGGATCCTTAAAGTAACCATGTTTTATTCCTTTAGGAATTCTGTAGATGGTTTGAGACAAAAGCCTCTGTTTCCATTTTTCTTTAAGTACAGCAAAGTAAATGGATTCAACCAGCATAGTTAATGACTATGTAGAAAGCATCAAAATCACATATTCCCAGCCAAAAAAAAAAAAATACCATTATGTAGACTACTAATTCCTGTTGTTTTCCCTTAAATCTTTTTCTGGGTGTGCCTTTTTGTTGGGCTTTGCATCTGTCACCCCAAATACCATAGCAGCAGCCTCTCAGATGGATGGTCTAACTCGGAATCTCCCCATTCTTTACTGTTCTACGCACGACAGCCAGACTAATCTCCGTAAAAATTACATTCATCTGTCTCCTTGCTCCAACATTTTTAATAACTCTGCTTATCACACTGCATCAATTTGTAACTCCCTGCTGGCCTCCATGTCCTCAGAACTTGACCCTGCTATTCTGGAGAGCCAAGTCCTCCTGCTAGACAAGACACTGCATAGGCCAGCCTAATTTATTCGCGAATTTATGTGATGCTGGCCCAGGAGATCCTAATTTGCAATACACTTTCTTGTCTCCTCGTCTCATCCAGGGGTATCTGGTCAGCTTAAGCACCTGACTTCCCAAGCTCCCCCCTGAGAACTGGCATCAGCTCTCAGCTGTCATATTCCTCCTTGAGTTCTTAATCTTTAAACCCCATCATGATGTAACCTTAGACTGTCCTTTGCTCCTCTGATCGTCTCATGATTGTTGGCTCCACCATGCTACTTAAATGGTAAACGCTTGAAAGCGAAGACCATTATATTTTGCTTCTTTAGTACCACTGATAAGGAAGATTAGAACAAAATAAAAAAAATAGAACAATTTCGTAGAGATGTGGCTTGATTCATAGAGATGATATTTTATCCATCTTTGACTCATATTCTCAATCACCTAAAACATCCAAAATTCGAATGGGAGAAAATAAAAAAACTGAAAGTAGACACATTAATTTTACAGGTTTGTTTAGGATTTTTGGAGGTCTAGAAATAATTTGACACCATATCATAATGGATATGGTAGTACACATTTCAGGGATAGACATCCATCATCCAGGCTAAGACAAGTTTTAGGCAACTACATTATCTATCAATTAGCTGTCAGGAAATCCTAGAGAGAGCTCATGGATGGTCCTTCACTGAAAAGAGAGAAAATGTCTTCTCTTCTTTTCACATGCAAGGATCTAATTGTTAAGACAATGAAAATTTAACTCTCTAGAAATCTATAGTGTTATTTTATTTTCTCATGGTTTTTAACACTTCAAGTAGTATTAACAGAGTAAAATTAGCTATAATCCTATTTTCACAAGGTAGGAGTTATCTTCTGTTCAGGGCATCTTTTTTTTTTTTTTTTTCGGTACCGGGGATTGAACCCAGGGGCATTCTACCTCCGAGCTACACCCCCGGCCCTATGTTTTATCCTTTATTTTGAAACCAGGTCTCATGAAGTTGCGGAGGGCCTCACTAAGTAGCTGAGGCTAGCCACGAACCCGGATCCTCCGGTCTCTGCCTCCCAAGTACTGGGATTACAAGCATGAGCCACCACACCCGGCTGTTCAGGGCATCTTTGATCGTGTTGGGTAAGAGCTTCCTTTGAATTGTGTGTGCTTTCATCTAATATCTATTTTATAAAGTTTCACTGACAAACGTTAGCGTGGCTTTAGAAACGAACCACCTACATAGCTCAAGCTTAAAAGCATTGAGTGTGTGCATCCTCAGAACATTTTCCTGAGTGGTTTGGGGCAGAAAAGATGGAGAGGAGGAACCCGGAAGAGAAAGTCAGTGAATGAGGAAATATGGGCCGTGTCCTCTAATTTGATCAAGTCTCCTTAGTGGGTCATTTGTTCATTTGGTTAGATTTGATGCGCTGCATCAGAGCTCTGTGCAGAATCCGCTGAGCTGGCTAATGAGTACAATAAATGATGAATGCACTCGATGAGGGTCAGCAAATTTGTTTCTACCACTTCATTCATACTAATCCTTACTATGGTTGGGAGGACTTTGTGTTTTCCCTTATTTCTATAATAGAAAAAAAATCCATTATTATGGTCCTAATCCTTATATGGCTTATATGTATCCTTATAGGTATGTGGATCATCTGACTGCCTGGAGTAGGTGTGTGTTCAAAGGGAATTCCCTGTCTTTGGAAAGGGAAGAGAGCTTTGTTTAGACTCTTGCGCGATCTGGATTTTTAGTCATTACTTACATCTGCTTAATGAAATGTGTGATATAGAAAGTGATAACATGCCAGCGGGATTGCAAATAGCAATTTTGGCCTAATTATCAATGCATACTTATAAAAATGAGGAGACTGGGATTTGGAGTTGTTCGTGGGCATCCTATTGGCTAGTACTTATTGAATACTACTTACATGTAAGGTGCTATTCTGCATATACATATACTGCCTAATATGATGTGTGTGTGTGTGTGTGTGTGTGTGTGTGTGTGTGTGTGTTACTGGGGATGGAACCCAGGGGCATTCTGCCTCTGAGTTACATCCCCAGCCCTATTTTATTTTTTTTTATTTTGAAACAAGGTCTCATTAAGTTGCAAAGGGCTTCGCTAAGTTGTGTCTGGCCGAAAACTTGCGATCCTCCTGTCTCAGCCTTCTGTGTACTAGGATTACAGGTGTGTGCCACCACACCTGGCCTAATATGATCTGGAGATAATATTAGTATGGGCTATTATTTCCATTTGACATATGAAGAATTCAGGGATAGAGAATCTAATCAATCACTTATGGCCACACATCTAATGACTACAGCCTCATTATTCTGTGATCAGAGCCTCTTTTTTAACTACTCGCCTGTACTGTTATTACAGTTCTATACCTAATGCTTAATTACACTTATCTGTTAAATCATATGCTATCTCTTTACAGAATTTGAGCTAGATGAGGAAGATCATTTATTTGATTGGCACTTAAAAATGTTGGTGCTGGCCAGGCGTGGTGGCGCACGCTTGTAATCCCAGTACTTTGGGAGGCGGAGACTGGAGGATCCGGGTTCGCGGCCAGCCTCAGCTATCTCGCTCTCTCTCCCTCTCTCTGTCTCTCTCTCTCTCTCTCTACTTAGTGAGGCCCTCCGCAACTTCGTGAGACCCGGTTTCAAAATAAAGTATAAAAAATAGGGCCGGGGGTGTAGCGCGGAGGTAGAATGCCCCTGCGTTCAATCCCCGGTACCGCAAAAAAAAAAAATGTTGGTGCTGACACATGTCCTGGCACAAAGCTGGCATTTAATACATCTGTAGTTGAATGCGTAAAAATAATGAAGTTGCTGAAGGTTTAGTACTGGGATTGTTTGATGCTACAATTTGAAATCAGGCTTTTTGGCCTTGAGTTTTTCTAAAATGTTGCTTCAAGCTTTATTTTTTTGTCAATAAGTGGTCAATTTGCTTTCTGAACCAAGTATTCCTGTATCAGTTTCAAGTGTGCGCGTGATTCAGCTTGCTAGAATGTTCACGAACAGACTGACCATATACATTCCTCTGTCTCTGTGACCCTTCTTTCCACCACATCACATGCTACACTACTGATCTCAGGCCCTCCTTTTAATTCCTGACCTCATCACCGTACTTAAGAGCTTCTAAGTGCTAAAGAATTTGGGAGTTAATTGGGTTCCTTTCAGGATCTATTACTGCTTTAAAAGGTTTCTAAAAAATGTATAAGGCTTTTATTGTTTAACTGATTTCAAAGTTTATTAGTATGAATGGCAAGTAAATAAGAAACTTTTTCGTGTATTTGGTATTGTGGATTGAATCTAGAGGTATTCTACCTCCAAGCTATACCCGCAGCCCTTTTTATTTTTTATTTTTAAATAGGACCTCACTAAGTTGCTGAGGTTAGCCTCAAACTTGTGATCCTCCTGTTTCAGCCTCCCAAATACTAGGATTATAGGTGTATGCCACCACACCTGGCTTAAGAATCTCTTAAAAAGTAAAAGTTGTTTTACTTCTCATTTCAATTTCGCTTCTACATCTTTTCCTTTGATAGTATTTCCAATTCATATGACAACAGTTAGTATCACTAATATCTAAATGTTTCTTCCATGTCCCTGAAAAAAAGTATAACTAAAAAAAATGATAAAAGATATAAACAGCAAATTCTCAAAGCTAGAATTTAAAAAAAATATCAGCAAATGTGAAAATTTCTTTCAGTGGTGCTATATGTCTCAATAGCTTTTTTTATTCCTTTGTTTTCCCTAGCAAATTGCTCCATTGTTGACACGGCCTTATGAACAGAAATGGTGGCACAGAATATCCCCCCCGGAGACGTCCTTTCAATTATCCACAGATCCTGGGGGCTTACATGGTCCAGAGGGCATCAGTTCTGCATCCAAATACCAGACAGAGAGGAAGAAGAGCCGTGATTGATGAGTCCGCTCTCGCCCTCCTGCGATCACTGTAATGCTCAGTTGACTGATGAGTCTATTGGGGCTGGAGCTCCCCTCCTGGCCGGGTTCTTGACACTCATTGGTTCTGGAGATACAATGCTTCTAGTTTGCGATCACTGGCTCAGGCACTGTACCCTAAAATGGGACACTGAGCTACACGCTAGTTGCCTTTGAAGAGCCCAGCATCAGCCATGGCTCTGCTGGTACCAGTTGATCCACTCATATACTGGACTCTTACGTTGAGTTTTGTCAGACTTCTTTTCTTAGCTGGTAAGCTTCTCTTTGATGCTTTTCTGTTCTTTCCCACCAATACATTTTGGTCATAATCCCTATCCCTGCACTTGCCACACCCTGTTCCATCTTGAATAAGGTTTTTAATCATGGAATTCTGGGTCAGAAATGGGTTCCCAATGCTTATGTCTTTCAGATGAATTTGCAAGCAGGTCTGAGCCAACCATGGGGCTCTGCATGACAACGTGTTCCCAGGAGGAAAAGCCTTGGCCACCGTACAGAATCCCATTCAGTGTCTGTTACAATGACTTGCGATCTCCCACTATATATAGAAGCTGCCAGTGTAATTTTATAAACGTTACATGGATGTGCCTGTTTATATTGGCAATCAAGAATACATGAATTATCACAACAAAATATTTCTTTTGTCCATCAAACCACAGATTGGAAAACTATGGAAAAGTAGGTGCGCTTATGCATCATTTGTGGGGTTGTAAACGTTAACAAAATTTTTGGAATGCAATTTGGCAAGACAAAATACTAAGCAAGGTGAACTTTAGTTGTACAAGTATATTTCTTGGTATTGATGCTATAGAAATAAGTAGTCAAGTTCATAAAAATTGATAATAGTAATTACAGAAAAAAGAAATAAAAGAAATAAAAATCATTAAAATCTTCTATAGAAGATTTGTCAAATAAATCCTGTTATATGGGTGCAATGCACTATTATATAACCATTAGAATGATCATCTATTCTAGGTCTATATTTATTGCCATATAGCAATATTCATAGTATATCATTATTGCTATAAGGAAGTAATAACTATGAGGCAGTATATCCCATTTAAACAAAAAAGACTACACACAGAAACACAAACATCAAAGAAAGACTTGTAGGCAGGAAGGCAAGAAACCATTAGTATACAACAAAGAGAGGAATGCATTCTATTTTATCAGTAACCATTTCACATAGGGTTATTGGTAGTTTAATTTATTTATGTTTTTCTGTATATATTTGGTACTGGAGATTGAATACAGTGTCATTCTACCTCCAAGCCCTTTTTACTCTTTATTTTGAAACCTGTCTCGAAGCAGGTTTCTTGCTAAGTTGCTGAGGGTCTCACTAAGTTACTGAGGTTGGCCTCAAACCTTGCAATCCTCCTATGTCAGCCTCCCAAGTACTGGGATGACAGGTGTGCACCACCATGCCTGGCATTTTTTTTAACCAAAGAAGATTACTTTTATTTTTTTTATTACCATGTGTGTGGTTGGTTGCCAAGAGCCAGGCTCCACAGAAAGTTCTATGATCACTTTCAATTGAAGTCTCATAAAACCCCCTGAGGTCAGTACTATCATGATCCACATTCTATAAATGAAGCTCACTGAATTGGAGTGATTTTCCAAGTTCATAAATCTGGTGACTGGTAGAGCTAGAATTTTAAGTCTAGCCATCTTGTACAACCATGAATCATTCTCAGAATCAGAAAAAGAGATGATAAAAGTATACTTATTTGTTTAAAAATAAGAAAAGATAATACTTCCCTCTAATCTCCAATATTGGATGGTCCTTAATCATTTTTATCCATAAAATATTAAAAACAAACAAATGCAGAATTAAGCAAGAGATTGTTTTTGGTTTTTTTCCCTCCCACTCAGAGTCTAGAGTGCTTTGCAGCTAATTTTCTGGTTTTTAAAGCTATCTTCAAACTGAATACACTTTCATTACAAGGAACGATGAACTAATTTTTGTTTCTCTGTTCTACAGAGAACATGCTCACAGAAACTGTTGTTTCCAAATCTGCCCATGAACATATTAAAAAGAAGGCCTGTTATCCTGATGACAGAATGAACTAAATAGTCCATGTGGCAGAGGTTATCAGGTGTTCTCTGGCTATTATGAATGCTCAGAAGCTCCTGGGATCTCCTAGGCAGATAGCGTTGATTGGCTACCTGGCAACTCTACAACAAAACATTTACTATAAAAACCAGCCATTTATATTTCCAACCACACAGAAAACATTGACAGGTGCAGGAAGAGAAAGAAAATGTTTCCTGCCATTCATGAGTTTCCATCATGCTTGAAAGGAAAGATACACACACACACACACACACACACGTATATATAAATACACATAAGATATGAGCTCATCATTCCTCCCAGCAAGTCAGAAAGTTCTAGCATAATCCCTAGTTTACAACTGGACTAAAATCTAGGTGGCCCAATCTAGATCACATAGTTTAGGATGGAGCTTGTACTTAAAGTCTGGTGCCTCCCTTTTTCTTTCTCTTTCTTTCTTTCTTTCTTTCTTTCTTTCTCTCTCTCTGTCTCTCTCTCTCTTCCTCCCTCCCTCCCTTCCTTCCTTCCTTCCTTCCTTCCTTCCTTCTTTCTTTCCTTTTTTGTGTGTGGTACTGGGAATTGAATGCAGGGGTGTTCTACCTCCAAGCAACACCCCCAGATTTTTTTTGTTTTGTTTTGAAACAGTGTACCAAAAGGTTACTGAGAGTTTCACTACGTTGCTGAGGCTATCCTTGAACCTGCACTCCTCCTGTCTCAGCCTCCCAAGTATTGAGATTACAGGGGTGCACCATCATGCTCTGCTAGCCTGGTGCCTCTAACTAATCCATCAGGATGAGTCCCTACCATGCTTGATGGACAAAGTTATCAGAGGTCACAGAGTCGAAGTCCAAACAGCATGAGCTGGACAAGGAAAGGGAGAAAATGAACTGTAGGAATTACAGAGGGATTTCAGAGAATGTGTAAGTGCATGAGGCAAGGGAACTTGAGCAGTGTGACAGAGAAACGTAACAAAACACCCTAAGGAAAGAGTGCTTCTGGGGGATAAACCAAGCCAAATGTGGTCTATCCATACAATGGAACATTGTCCAACTTTAAAAAAGGAAGGGAGCTCTGACACATACTATAACATGAATGAGCCTCAAAAGCATTACATTGAGTAATTAAGCCAGGCACAAAAGGACAAGTATATATAATACCACTGCTCTGAGGTTCCTAGAGTAGTCAGGTTCGTAGGGTCAGAAAGAGAAAGGCTGTTTACCAGAGGCAGGCAAGGATGGTGGAGTTATTTTTTCATGAGTATAGAGTTTCAATTTTACAAGAAGAAAAAAGTTCTAGAGATGGATGGTGGCAAAGCTGTATAGCATTGTGAATGTACTTAATGCCCCTGAACTGTATCATTCAAAATGATTAGGATGATAAATTTTATGTGTATTGTACCTCAATTTTAAAAAAAAATAGGAAAAAGAATGCACGCAGCTATTTACAAATCATGAATTTGGGGGAGATAGTAGAAATATAACTCAATAGCAATATCTACATACTCTGTGCTAGAGATGCTCCTGTCAGGTCCTAGCTGGGCATTTGCCCGATCCACTCTGCGTCTGAGTAGCCATATCTCCTGTGTCCCTTGCCAGCTGGCTTCTGGGAGCATTGGGCCATTGCAGGAACTTTCCGATGCCAGAGGGGAGCTTCTTTCCTTGCACTGTCATGGTGGCCTCTCCGCAGAGTGTGTCTATATTGTAGTTTCTTATGAGAGCCCTTCACCCTGCCACACAGTCCCTCATGAGTGGCTCTGTTCCCAAGAAATGCCTCTGCCTTTGGATTCTGGTGACTCACTGCTGAAAGTGTTTTCTGTGGCTGCCCCTCTGCCTTCAGTGTGCCAGCAGCAGGTCATCCCAGAGCATGTGCTGTTTGACTCCCTCACCCATCCATCACCTATAGCATCAGAGCCCTGTGTTAAACTCCTTTTGTCCAGAGTAGAGTTTACTCATTTGATGATGAATAAATAGGGTTGTAAATTCCAAAGAATTTACAAATGAGTTATCAAATTGTAGGGGTCTAACAAAAGTTCAAGTGAGACTTGCCCAAAGATTGGCCATTTGCAAAGGTTTCTATGTAGTGAAGAGCCCCACGTATACACATGCCTCATGCCAAATTGCAAGGTCTGCATTTAACACAAGCAGCAACGAAGAACCAGTGGCACACAATGGTGAGAGGCAAACTTTGACTTGTTTACTAGGAAGTAGACAAGACATTAGGAACCATCCTTTGGCTGAAACAAATATGGTGCTACAACACAAGCATACGTGCACATATAATACCACATGCGTATGTTCTCATACACACACACACACACACACACACACACACTTTTATTGAGCTATCATAAAGGGATTAATAATCACAGTACCAGTTTTATAAGGCCCACAGTAAAAGTTGAAAGTCAAATCTGACCTGGGCACCAAAGTTAGCCCTCTCCTTGAGTGTTTCTCTGATGGTGGCAGATAGTCTGGGGACAGCAGGCGAAGATTCAGGCCAGGAAGGCAGGGTCTGAAGGAGACACTGATAGTTACATCTTCAACATGAGAGTGAGTCAGAAATCAACAGGCTCTACAGAGGAGAACATCGAAAAGAGAAGAATTCTGTCATCCTGGCCCTCAGGGGATGAAAACGAAAAAGACACCCTGATTTATAACCAGAACCTGACCCTCAATTTGATTTGTAACACTCGCTGAATAAACTTCCAGGCAAATTTTTGATCTGGAAAGACTTGAAACAATTGTTAAGATTTCGGCAATATATGTGCCAGAAGCAAACACAATTTTTTTTTCTAGAGAAATATGCCTTCAATACAGCTTCAGATAATTTCTACAGAGGAAAATTTCAAGGATAATGAGCTCATAGCTAAAATTCAGAACACCTCAAGGGAAGAAGGCAAAAAGAGTGAGAAGCAGCAAAAAATGATAGACCATAGACTCAACCATGCAAACTCTTAGATATTGAACTTTCACATATAATATAATGTAATATATAAAATATATTTAAGCCGGGCGTGGTGGCGCACGCTTGTAATCCCAGTACTTTGGGAGGCGGAGACTGGAGGATCCGGGTTCGCGGCCAGCCTCAGCTCTCGCAAGCATGCGCGTGCGCACGTTTCTCTCTCTCTCTGTCTCTCTCTGTCTCTCTCTCTCTCTCCCTGTCTCTCTCTCTCTCTCTCTCTCTCTCTCTCTCTCTCTCTCTCTATCTATCTACTTAGTGAGGCCTCCGCAACTTCATGAGACCGGGTCTCAAAATAAAGTATAAAAAAATAGGGCCGGGGGCGTAGCGCGGAGGTAGAACGCCCCTGCGTTCAATCCCCAGTGCCGCAAAAAAAATAAATAAAATAAAATAAAATATATTTAATAAAGTTAATCATAGGAGGTGATTAAAATGTAATCTTATAATAAGTACTCTAAAAATAGCCAAGTACATCTGGGGAGAAAAATACAAGTAGAATTTCTAGAAATAAGTAAAAGAGCTGAATTTTTTTAAATTCAAATTTTAATTGTAAATCACATAGTAGAAGAGGCAGTTAGTAAATTGGAAGATAAATCTGATGCAGTAATATAGATTGTAGTAAGCAATAAAGTGAAACAGAGCCAATAACATTTGAGAATTATGATGAAGAAGGTCAAGACTTCTAAAATTCATCTTCTTAGAATTCTAGAAGGAAGAATTGGAAGAGTCAACATGTGAGAATTGTGAAAGACATTGAAACATTTTTAGATTTATTGAAATACATTAATTCTGAAATCTAATCTCAAATGGTATACAGGAAAAAGTTCACAGCTAGATTAGTCAAAATGAAATTTCAAGCAAAGCTCTTACTGAGAAAATACAGGTTTTTGTCAAAGTGACAAAAAGGGCTAAGTTACTTCTTAATTGCAGCAAAGAAACTTAGAAAACAGTCGACATTATTTCCTACTTGTAAAGAAAAATATCAACAATCCATCTAGTTGTATTGGCACTGAAACTATTTTTCAAGAATGAATTTCAAGACATACAAACTGAGAGCATTTGCCAACAACAAAACCTAAGTAAAATAATTTTTATGTGTATGTGTGGTATTGGAGATTGAACCCAGGGGTGTTCTAACTCTAAGCTTCACCCACAGACCTATTTTGTTTCTTATTTTGAAACACGGTCTCACTAAATTGCTGGGGGTCTCCCTAAGTTTCTGAGACTAACCTCGAACCTGCCTGTCTCAGCCTCCCAAGTACTGGGATTAGTAAAATAAAATTGAGATTTATAGAATTTTAAAAGTGAGAATTAAAACACAGAACAAAAATTACTAGAGTCTATGCTTAAGCCCTTGAACTATACTAGAAGAGGGTAAAGATACAGATTCAACTTGTTCATAAAAACCAAAAGATAATATTAAATAACAAAATACTACAAAGAGGGATTATAAATTAAACTTGGCAGAAAATTTTAAAATAGAGGTAGAAGGAGCAAAATCTAAATACATTCAAAAGATGTCAAGAAGGAGGAAAGCAAAACAAAAATACCATAATTGGGAAAATAGAATGCACAAAGCAAAATGATAAAATCAATTCAAATATGTCAATAATGCAAAATGTTTTGAAGCAGAACAGGCTCTGCATCTATTAGTAAGAGAAAAGAAGTGCATTTGCCCCTTTTTAAAGAATCCCTGGGAAGTGGTACAGGGCTGGTGAACTGCTCTAACAGCCTGTCCTCTTGAATTGTATCCCTGGCTCTACAGTCCCTGTCAGCTGTGACCATGTCCTCGTCAGCAGGACTGGGGAAAAATAGTGGAGACTAAGGAGCTTCCATTCAGAAGTTGTGACCCAGTTACCTGGAATTCGAATGCATGCCTTTGCTCTGCTCCATTTGCCCTGGCTCAGTCCTACTGAGCTGCCAGGCAGCCTGGGAAGTACTCAGCTCTGGGGAGGGCATGAGTAAAAGCAGAAAAAAAAATAGATAATGGACACTGTATGCAATTAGCACTCTTTACTCAATATTAAATGTAAAAGCAGTAAACCCCTTTATCCACAGGGATAAGTTCTAAGCCCCCTCTTGGATGCCTGAGACTGAGGATAGTACCAAGTCTTACAGAGAAGCTCTGCTATACCAAGACAGTCAATCTGATAACTGAGACAGGTACTAATGGGGTCTGTAGCTTACATAGTGTGGATACTTTGGACAAAGGGATGATTCATGTCTTGGGGAAGAGAAAACAGAACAGGGCAAGATTTCATCCAGTCACTTAGAAGAGTGTGCAATTTAAAACTTAGGACTTGTTTATTTCTAAAATTTCTCATTTAATATTTTTATCTGGTAATTGACCAATAATAACTGAAACAGTGGAACATAAAACTGAGGATGAAGGGGAACTAATATATGCTAAACGTTCTGGTTAAAATGCAAATTGTTTCATGCAGATTTAAAAGCATCTAGCTAATGGCTATTTATAAGATACAACCAAATTATAAGAACTTAGAAAATTTGGCAATTAAGAATTTTTCTTTTTTATAAATTGATTATCAACATTTACCTTTGTTATAAATATATGTACATATAAACTTCTTATATATATATTACATGTACACATATGTAGATACACATATGCATATATATATAATAGACAAGTAACAAAAGAAAGCTGATTTGTACTGTTACCAGGAAAAGAAACTTAAAAGCAATAAAACCATTGCTAAAGATAAAGAGACATTATACAACATAAATACTTCAATTTTTTCAAAGAAAACATAACTAAACTTGTATACATCTAATAATAAAGTCTCAAAGGCAAATATTGGGAAAACAAGGAGAAATTGACAAATTTCAACATTTTATTAGAAGATTTTTAAATGGACTGAAATTGATTCTACTTTCTAGCTGTTTTATATTGGACTGCTACTTAAGCCATCACCATTCATAATGGTAAAATGGTGCAAAGCTAAACACGTCTAATGTATTAAACAGGGCAGAATGGATAATGTATGTAGCAATGTGTCTGACATGCAGGAAATATTTTATAAAATAAAGTTATTATTATTATGACATTCTTGATGAAGGGGGAAATAAGATAAACTGATATTCTAGAAAAAACAATTTTAGATGCATTGTATAATAATAGAAAACTGACCAGAAACTCTAGAGGAAAGGCAGGGGGATGGGGAGGGACATCTGGAAGCTACTTTAAGTAGTCTCAAATAGAACATAATAATCTATTTTATTTAAGATTGTTTCTATGACCACACACAAAAAATAAAAAAGCCAATGAAAAAATGTGGAAAATAAACAGAAGCTATTTGATACTGCAGTTTACTGGTCTATTTCCCTTGGAAGCAAAACATTGCAAAAAAAAATGTCTTTTTATCTTTGGAATTCTCCAAATTTTATTTTTAAATATGTTTATGGAATGATATCCAAATTTTATTTTCTGCCTAGATAATATGCTTAAACTCAACTCACCACTTATGATTGACGCATTACTCTGCAGTTTTGTCGATTCTATGTGAACGTGTGTAGGAGCCATATGAAAGCCAGAAGTATAACATCACAAAAGTAAAATAAAACTCACCCTTTTTATTAGATAGCTTGCTTACTTGATCAAAAATTTGTACACTGATATAGTGTGGAAACATTTACCCTGGTCACTGGCTTCCAAATGATAGTGTAAACAAGCAATTCTACACTGACTCCTTTGGTTAGAGCCATTTGTGTAGTCCCTGTGGTCTTGCAGATTCTGCATTTATTTGTCTACATGATGACTGGATGCCAAAGAGCTCAGCCATCTTCCATTTAGTTACATGCAACTGTCCGGCTTAGGGACCAGTGTCATCAATGCCACTTAATTTCAGATTGTTTCTAAGTATCTTTGAAAAACTTAAGGCACACACAAAACCACTACCTTACCCTTAGGGATTGTCAGCTAATAGTTCTGCTGCTTTACAAAAAGAAGGTGGTTAAACATGCATTTTTTTTTAAAAAAAAGGCATATTTGGTTGCTCTGAAACAGAGCCATAAAATTGCACAATCTAAAGGAAGGAACAGTTTGTTTTGCCCTTTTTATTGCCAGTTAAATGCCAGAAGACTTTTAAAGCAACAGCAACCAGCGCAAAGGAGAAAAAAATCTAATAAAATTTTTATGATCTTAAAATAAACCTATTGCTCTTTCCTCTTCCATAGTTTTACAAAACTTTCTATACCTTTAGGCACTGGAAACTATGGCTGGTGTTTTTGCTCTGCAAATACCAGTAAGGCATCGTATAAAATTACAACTGTAGGAATAGAGATGCTGTAAAACCAAGCAGGGAAACAGACAATTTTCATTTTGAGTGAAACAAGTTGATGTTATTTTCACTCTAATAAAGTAAATTTTATTTTAAGAGGTAAAATAATAGAATTGAATCTGTGCTTTATTTTGCCTAAATAAAACCTTTTAAAATGGCATGATAAATGGTTCTTATTTTTTACAAAGAGCATTAGCTTCTTCCATCTTGCATCTAAATTTAACTTCAGAGCAATAGTTAACCCTATTCACCAGATATTAACCATGACTGCCCATTAGAATCACTTGGGGGCCTTAATATCTATAAATCTTGGGGTCTCAAGGGATTCAGATTCAATCAATCCAAGGTGCCTCTTGGATTTTTCTTCCTGGGAGTTTTCAAAGGTCCTAAGATGAACCTGCAGATAGTTAGCCAAGACTGGGAATCTTAGCCCCAGAGCCAGGCCAGCTTAGAGGAGTCAGCTTGGACGTGCCAAATCAACGTAGTCATGACATGGCCTATAGAAGACTATGTCTCAGTTGTGAATGTCCGGCATTAATCCTGCTGCACTCATTTTAATGAGCAATAAAACATCCTGATCATCAGACTCCGTGCTCACCTCTCCTTCTGAGTAACCCTTAATTCTCCCTGAAGGGAACAGAGTAATGGTATTTGGGGAATGGTGTAGCAAAAAAAGAAGAAAGGAATGGTTTGGGTTTCCATCCCCTTTCCCATATTAAATGATGGCATTCGCTTAACAAATTGTGCTGATCTCCAAGTGCAGCCAGTAGAGTTTACTTAGCTTGTATTGCCTTGTCTTTCTTCATTTTCTCCTACATATCTTTCCTATGTCCTTTTAGGCTTCCACGGTGTTGTATTGCTTATGTTAGAAAGAAGGAATGATACAAATGACAGACTTGCAGGTATAGGGGAGGGGGCGGTGTCAGTGTGAGCGTGTGAGCCGGGCACCTCAGGGGCAGGTGAAGGAGGCTGGTGTGGTGAGCAGGGAGGCTGGCAATATAGAGGGAGAATCCTACCAAAACACAGCACGGGCTGGCACACAGTGGGAACTAACACATATTTATGATTTACTCTGCACCCAGTATTAAACACCAGCACAGCTAGGGACATCAAACTTACTGGAAATTGAAAATATTATAATCTAAAACTTGATGGATTACAAAGTGTGTTCCTGCATTTATCTAGGAAAATGTCATGTAAGGATCAGGCATTAACTGATCTCTTCAGGTTAGAAACTTTACTAATATCAAAGATGCTGTTTCCTGTCTGATTTACAGAATATAGTAATAATGTTAATAACTTAGTTCTAATACTATTTTGTATTACTGTAACAATAAGTAATGGGTGATAATTTACTGATAATTAGTATTTTTATTACATAGGGATAATTAATTTATATTATAATATATATAATAATTTCTAAATTGGAATAACAACTTGTAAACAATCAACAAAAACTGAACCCCAAATAGTAATGATAAAAGTAGCAGCAATGATAACTGCAATAGTATTTTCTAAGCTAGGGTATCATCTTTGTTTTCTTATTCATTCGCTCATGAATTCATCCAGCAAGTATTTATTACCTAGATTCCCAGGGTCAAGCATTGTGTTATGTTGAGGTAGAGGACAATAAAAGAACCAGTCTTGTCTCTGTCCTCAGGGGGTTTATTGACTAGTGGGGGACAAGCATCAAATAATAAAGTCCCAAATGGACACATTACTGCAAACTACGTTACACTCTGTGCAGAAGAAGAACAGAAACAATGAGATGGTTTACAGAAAGTCTTACTTTGATTCAAGTGTTCTGAATACACTTTTGAAGGAAACAACATTTGAACTGAGTTGTGAATCAAGCGTAAGCACAATTTGGGTTAGGAAATGAAGAGTTCATTTTACGTAGGAGGAAGACTGTGCTGTGTGCCA
>PVJS01031987.1:0-23060 GCA_004027185.1 Glis glis | reverse complement strand
GTATAAAAAATAGGGCAAGGGGTGTAGCGCGGAGGTAGAACGCCCCTGGGTTCAATCCCTGGTACCGCAAAAAAAAAAAAAAAAGAATATCTTATACTTTAAAGTAAACTGAAGTGTGGGAGATTGAGACAGGAGGATCGTAGGTTTGAGGACAGGCTCAGCAACATAGGGAGACTCTCAGCAACCTAGCAAGACCCTGTTTCAAAACAAAAAATAAAGAAAGGGCTGGGGGTGTATCTTAGAGGTAGAATGCCCCTGGGTGCCATCCCCAGTAACACACACACACACACACACACACACACAGAGTGAAAGGCAGAAAAATTCCTTGTGTCTTTTTAAATCTTCTGTAGCAGGAAAACCAGCTTGTACTTGAACAGATAAGGAAAAGAAAGGGGATGCCAGCCTTGCAGATCTCTGTAACATTTGTCCTCATAGCTTGGAACACTGAGTTAATATATTTTCTTAGCGTCTCCTGGAAACTGTCTCAAAAACTGCTTGTTTTTACATGTTTATGGTACTTCTTGTTATCTATAGGCACACCCTAAAGTTTCACTTTATAGTTTCACCTTAATCTCCATTTATGCAACTGCTGTCATATGGATTATCTGCGTATCTATTACATATGCAGTGTAGTGGAGCTGTTCATTTTAATGTGTCGCTAGGCTAGTCTACTTAGCTCAGACATGTCCAATTTATTTAGTTATGAGTCAGCGGTTTTTAAATTTCCACCCATAATTGAGATTCATGCATGATTTAAGAAATGTCCATCTGAGAGAATACTTAAGGAACTCCTAGGTGAACCCATTTGAAAATGTTTTTTAACTAAATTTCCTCAAACATTAAGTCCCAAAAAATTAATCATGAGACCTCCCTCCATCAGCACGATTTTGTTAAAAAGATACAACTGATGCAGAGATGTATATACATTATTTTTTCTAAAAAGCTAGAAAGGGAAAAAAGTAGAGGTAGGGTCGAAGCCTTAAATTAGTTAAAAGTGCTGTGTTGGGGGGGTGCTAGTCCTGAAACTTTATTAATTTAGATTCTGTCTTTGTCAAAGCAAACTATAAGCAGGGTGGTGGCACATGGTACTTAGGAGGCTGAGACAGGACCATCACAGGTTTGCGGCCAGCCTCAGCAACTTAGTGAGACCCTGTTTCAAAATAAAAAATAAAATAGGGCTGAGGGTGTAGCTCAAAGGTAGAAGGCCCGTGGGTTCAATCCCCAGTACTAAAACAATAACAACAACAAACCTTATGAATATGCTTGAGAGTTTTAGGCAAGGGTTGTTCTGTTCAAATTTGGAGAAGAACTGAAGGGTCTTTCCATGACTGACAGAAACTGACATATGTCCTGCTCCATCTGCTGCAGTTATTGCCTTCCAAATTTTGCAAAAGCCAGATGTTACAACAGAGATTGTGAGATAGTTTATGCTAGCCGATTCCTTTACTTTTCTACATTGGTTTCTGTGATCATCCCATCTAAGCCAGAGCAGGGTTGTCTGTTCTCCAGCATCCACAGGTAATTCACCAGAGCCCACAGCGCTCTCTGGAGGGAGGGAGGCGTGCTGTTGAGGGAGAGCACAGACGGCCCTGGCTGTCCTACTCAGCCTCAGGGGGACGCCATGGTCAAGAAGGGTCTACTTTTCCTGTCATCTGAGGAATCATCTGGCAGTGCCTGCTGAACTTCTGTCCAAAGTGAACTCCAGTGACATAAACCAGAGGAGGAAGTGCTGTTTTCCTCTGTTTTTCTCTCATTTCCTTCCTTCCCAAAGCAGATTTAGACTTCATTTTCTAACACCTCTGATCCTTTCACATAAAGAGAAGAAACTATACTTTTAGTCCTGTGTTGTCAAATAGAAGAGACACATGCAACTGCTTTTGAGATTAAATATTCTTTCTCACTGCTGGGACTTGACGTCTTTAAAACAGATGCTCAATTCCCCAAAGGTCATGTTTTCAAGAAATTTGGTTTCAAGACATACAAAATCTCGAGATGCTCATAAAAGAATATTCTTTTGAAGGAAGCTGTCTTAGAGGGTCCCTGAAGAGAGGAGCCTCCTTCCCAGCTCTTCCCAGGGAGGCAGAGCCCTGGCTACGCTGTGCCTGCACCCTCTTAGGGCAGGAATAGACAGAAAAGAGAACCTTTTGGCTGCCTTTCAGCTAAGAAGGTCCCTTTAGAAACTTTGTTCTAGAAGAATCTAGAAGATGTCACCAGTGCTTTTTGAAAGAATGTACTGAGCCGGGCGTGGTGGTGCACCCTTGTAATCCTAGTACTTTGGGAGGCGGAGACCTGAGGATCCGGGTTCGCGGCCAGCCTGAGCTCTCTTTCTCTCTCTCTCTCTCTACTTAGTGAGGCCCTCCGCAACTTCGTGAGACCCGTCTTCAAAATAAAGTATAAAAAATAGGGCCGGGGGTGTAGCGCGGAGGTAGAACGCCCCTGCATTCAATCCCCGGTACCGCAAAAAAAAAGAAAAAAGAAAGAATGTACTGGTTAAATTTGTTTTTGTTGTCATCATTGTTTTGTTGTTGTTGGTAGTAGGTATTAATATTAAAATGTTAATATTTTTTGAAATATTTTTAGCTGGGCGTGGTGGTGCACGCTTGTAATCTCAGTACTTGGGAGGCTGAAATAGGATCGCAGGTTCGAGGACAGCCTCAGCAAGTAGTGAAACTCTCATCAACTTAGTGAGACCCTGTTTCAAAATAAAAATAAAAATAGGGCTGGGGGTGTAGCTCAGAGGTAGAATGCCTCTGGGTTCAATCCCTAGTACCACACACACAAAAAAAAAAAAAAAGAGAAGAAGAAGAAGAAGAAGAAGAAGAAGAAGAAGAAGGAGAAGAAGAAGAAGAAGAAGAAATATTTTTAAAGCCTTCAAAATGTTTATCTCTGGCATCCCTCTCTCACCTGGACTTCCAATGATAGCTTTAGGAAAGTACTTTATAGTTTTCTATACTCTCTATCCACATTCTTTTCATGCACAGTGCTCATAAATCCTAAGAATCCTTCAGGGTGTATATCATTCCAGGGCCCAGCACTTCAATTGGCTACTTCAAGGAGGTCCAACTTAAAACAGAATGAACAAGTTTAGGGGAAATACTAAAGGATTGTGCTAAATATCAAGACTAGCAGGAGAGCTCCTGATGGGTCAGGGGACAGGATGATGATCTCACTTGAGAGAAAGAGCTGTTTGGAGGGAGCTTCTAATGGTAGTTGTGACCTATGATACGACAATACAGCCAACTGACGGCCCAGCAGGGAGGGAGCTGGGGAATTGAATACTCCAACCTCACCCTGCCTCTGCTTTTAGGCCTTCTCTAGTGCTACCCATTGGCTGAACCCTACTGGAAGCCAGAGCAAGGGAAGCTTGGGTATAGGCTTGTGGGTCAGCCTCCTGGGACACAGAGCAGGTTAGAGGATGGAACTAGAAGGGCAAATGTTCAGTATCCAGTCTGTTCCAAGTTTAGACCTTTACCCCAGAGGCCCTGTTGGAAATTACTTATTAAACTGGTTGATATCAGTATCAGGGTAAAAGTTAATAGTTTGTGATCTCAGGAAATTCTTAATAAACTGTCCAGGCTTGTACATATGTTGCTTGTTTAAAAATTTCCAAAGTTTCCCAGGCCTTCTTTCACATTTTGGTCACATTTTATGATATACTTTAAAATTTTTAAAAATTGTGATAAGTGTACATAACATAAAACTTACCATTTTAACTCTTTTTAAGTGTACAGTTAAGTTTACATTGATGTGTAACCATCACTACCATCGCCCTTCAGAACCTTCTCACTTTCTCAAACGATGGAAATGCTATGCCCAATTAACACTAACACCCCACCCTACCTTGCCTCCCCTAACCCCTGGCAACCACCATTTTGTGTGTGTGTGTGTGTGTGTGTGTGTGTGTGTGTGTGTGCGCGCGCGCGCGCGCGCGCACGAGTGCGTGCATCCATGCATGCATGCTACAGGGGATTGAACCCAGGGCTTAGCACATACAGGGTAAGTGCTCTCTACTGAGCTGTATTCCCAGTCCTTTTTATTTTATTTTGAAACAGAGTCTCACTAAGTTGTCCAGGATAGCCTGGGTTTTGTGATCCTCTTGCTTCATCCTCAAAAGTAGCTGAGATTATAGGCATGTACCATTTTCCTTCTGTCTCTATAAATTTGACTACTCAGTGGACTTCATGTAAGTGAAATCATACAGTATTTGTCCTTTGAATCTGGATTATTTCACTTAAGCATAATGTCTTTGGGGTTCATTCATGTTGTAGCATGTGTCAGTATTTTCTTTCTTTTTTTCACCTTCGTTTTCTTCTTTTTGGTACTGGGGATTGAATCTCTGAGCTACACGCCCAGCCCTTTTTATTTTCATTTATTTTTATACTTTTATTGGTGCATTATAGTCACATAATAATGTAGTTCATAGCAATAGTGCCATACATGCACATAGCACTTGGTGGGCTTTCCCCCAGCTCCCTCTCCATTCACCCTCACCTTTCCCATACAAGGTATTGAGGTTGACATTGATATTCTCACATATGTACATAATGTCGATAGAAGTGATTCCTTCATTGATCCTCCCTCTCCCTATCCCCTTCACCTAGACCACCTCCCTGGCTCCACTGGAGTTTCTCCTCCATTACCTGACATCTTTCTGGTATCTTGATTACTCCCTAGCTTCCACATGGGAGAGAAAACATATGACCCTTCACCTTCTGTGATTGGCTAATCTCACTGAACATAATGTTCTCTAGGTCCATCCATTTTCCTGAAAATGACATTATTTTGTTTTTCTTTATTGCAGAGTAGAATTCCATTGTGTGACTATCCCATAATTTTGTAATCCATTCATCTGTTGATGGATACCTAGGTTGGTTCCATAATTTGGCTATTGTGAATTGTGTTGCTATATACATGGATATACATATATTACTATAATTTTTCTAATTTCAGTCCCTTTGGAAACATACCCAGGAGTGGTATAACTGGATCATATGGTGGATCCATTCCCATTTTTCTGAGGAATCTCCACACTGATCTCCATAGTGGCTGCACTAATTTGCAATCCTACCAACAGTGTAGAAGAGTTCCTATTTCCCCACATCCTCACCAGCATTTATTGGTTTTTGATTTCTTGATGATTGCAATTCTGATTGGGGGTAGATGGAATCTCAGTGTAGTTTTGATTTGCATCTCCCTGATTGCTAATGATGTTGAACTTTTTTTCATGTATTTATTGGCCATTTGTATCTCTTCTTTTGTGAAGTGTCTATTTAGTTCAATTACTCGTTTTTGATTGGGTTATTTGTTTTTTTAGTGTTAAGTCTTTTAAGTTCTTTGTATATTCTAGATATTAGTCCTCTATCAGAGGGATAGCTGGCAAAGATTTTTTCCTATTCTGTAGGCTTTCTCTTTAAGAGACTCTTGATGGTTTCCTTTGATGAGCAGAAACTTTTTAGTTTAATGCCATCCCATTTAATTCTAGTTTTAATTTCCTGAGCTTTGGGGGTCTTACTTAGGAAGTTTCTTCCTGTGCCTATATGTTGGAGTGTTGGACCTGTGCCCTCCTCTAGTAGCTTTAAAGTCTCTGGTCCAATTTCCAGGTCTTTGATCCATCTCCAGTTGACTCCTGTGCAGGGTGAGAGGTAAGGATTTAATTCCATTTTTCTTTTTTTTTTTTTTTTGCGGTACCAGGGATTGAACCCAGGGGCATTCTACCTCCGCGCTACACCCCCGGCCCTATTTTTTATACTTTATTTTGAAACCGGGTCTCACGAAGTTGCGGAGGGCCTCACTAAGTAGAGAGAGAGAACGACAGGGAGAGAGAGAGAGAGAGAGAGAGAGAGAGCGAGCTGAGGCTGGCCGCGAACCCGGATCCTCCAGTCTCCGCCTCCCAAAGTACTGGGATTACAAGCGTACGCCACTATGCCCGGTGTTAATTCCATTTTTCTACAAATGGATAACCGGTTTTCCCAACACCATTTGTTGGAAAGGCTATCTTTTCTCCAATTTATGTGTTTGGCACCTTTGTAAAATATCAATTGGCTATTAAGTGTGTGGGTCTGTTTCTGTATCTTCTGTTCTGTTCTTTTGATCTCTGTCTGCTTCTGTGCCCATACCATGCTGTTTTTTTTTATTACTGTAGCTCTGTTGTATAATTTGAAGTCAGGAATTGTGATGCTTCCTGCGTGGTTCTTATTGCTGAGAATTGCTTTGGCTAATCTGGGTCTTTTGTTTCTCCATATGAAATTTATGACTGATTTTTCTAGGTCTGTGAAAAATGACGTTGGTATTTTGATAGGGATTGCATTGACTCTAGGTCACTTTTGGTAGAATTGTCATTTTAATAATACTTATTCTGCCTATCCAAGAGCAAGGGAGATCTTTCCATCTTTTAAGATCTTCTTCAGTTTCTTTCTTTGGTGTTTTATAATTTTCATTGTAGAAGTCTTTTACCTCCTTAGTTAGATTTATTCCTAGGTATTTTATTGTTTTTAGGGTTATTGTGAATGGAATTGTTTTCTAGATTTCTTTTTCAATGGATTCATGGTTGGCATTTAGAAAAGCTACTAATTTTTTTAAATTGATTTTATATCCCACTAATTTGCTGAATTTTTTTTTATCAGCTTTAGAAGTCTTTTGGTTGAGTGTTTTTGGGTCTTCTCACTATAGGATCATGTCATCTGCAAATAGAGATCATTTCACTTCTCCTTTTCCTATTTGAATTCCTTTGATATCCTTCTATTTTCTTATTGCTCTGGCAAGAGTCTTGAGGACTATATTGAGAAGGAGTAGTGATAGTGGGCATCCATGTCTTGTTCCTGATTTTAAATGGAATTTGCGCAGTTTTTCCCCATTCAATGGGCTTTGATTTATTGTATATTGCCTTAATGATATTGAGGTAAGTTCCTTCTATTCTGATTTTCTGCAGTGTTTTTAACATGAATGGGTGTTGGATTTTGTCAAATGCTTTTTCAGCATCTATTAAGATGGTTATATGATTTTTGTCCTTAGTTCTATTTATGTGGTGAATAAAATGTATTGGTTTGCATATGTTGAACCAGCCTTGCATTCCTGGGATGAAACCAACTTGGTCATTGTGTACAATTTTCTTGATGTGGTTTTGAATGCGAATCACTAGTATTTTGCTTAGAATTTTTGCATCTGTGTTCATCAATGATATCGGTCTATAATTTTCTTTTCTTTCTTTTTTTTTGTGGTACTGGGGATTGAACCCAGGGGCATTTTACCTCCGAGCTACACCCCTGGCCCTATTTTTATACTTTATTTTGAAACCGGGTCTCACGAAGTTGCAGAGGGCCTCACTAAGTAGCTGAGGCTAGCCACGAACCCGGATCCTCCTGTCTCTGCCTCCTAAGTACTGGGATTACAAGCATGCACCACCACGCCCGGCTAATTTTCTTTTCTTGAGTGATCTTTATTCAGTTTTGGTATTAACATGATACTGGCCTCATAGAAGGAGTTTGGAAAGATTCTATCTCTTTTGATTTCATAGAATAACTTGTGAAGTATTGGGGTTAGTTCCTCTGTAAAGCTTTTGTAGAATACAGCTGGGAATCTGGGCCTGGGCTATTCTTTGATAGAAAGCTTTTTGTTGCTGTTTCTATCTCTTTGCTTGCTATTGGTCAATTTAGGTTTTATATATCTTCGTGGTTTAATTTAAGTAGGTTGTATATGTCTAGAAATCTGTTGATTTCTCTATGTTTTCGAGTTTATTAGAGTGTAAATTTCCAAAATAGTTTCTGGTGATCCTCTGGATTTCCCCACTGTCTGTAGTGATGTCTTCCTTTTTCATTTCTGATTTTAATAATTTAAATTGATTCTCTTTCTTTTGATTAGGTTGGCTAAGGGTTTATCAGTTTATCAATCTTGTTAATCTTTTCAAAGAACCAGCTTTTTGTTTTGTTGAGCTTTTGAATTGTTTTGTTGTTGTTGTTCTCTATTTCATTTATTTCTGCTCTGATTTTAATGATCTCCTGCCTTCTACTGGCTTTGGTATTACACTGTTCTTGTTTTTCCAGGTCCTAGAGGTGTGTCATTCGGTTGCTTATTTGGTGACTTTCTGTTTTTCTTATGTATGCACTCAGTGCTATAAATTTTCCTCTTAAAACCACCTTCAAAGTATCCAATAGATTTTGGTATGTTGTGTCTCTATTTTCTTTTTAATTCTAGGAATTTTTTTTATTTCTCCCCTTATTTCTTCTCTGATCCAGTCCTCATTCAAGAGTATATCATTCAGTCTCCACGTATTTATATAATTTCTTCTGGTATTCCTACTGTTGATTTCTACTTTTATTCCATTATGATCTAAGAAGATGCAGGGAATTATATTACGTTTTTTGAATTTTCTGGTACTTGCTTTGTGGCCCAGAATGTGGTCTATTTTGGAGACGGTTCCATGAACACCTGAGAAGAATGTGTATTCAGCTGTTGTTGGTTGGAATATTCTGTATATGTCTATTAGGTCCATTTGGTTTATAGTGTTCTTTAGGTCTGTAGAGTGTTTACTCATCTTTTGCCTGGAAAATTGATCGAGTGGTGTGAACAGTGTGTTGAAATCTCCCAATATTATTGTATTTGGGTATATTTGAGACCTAATGTCCCAAAGAGTTTGTTTTATAAAAGTGTGTGCACCCACATTTGGGGCATAAATATTTTACTATCATTACTTCTTCTTGTTGGATTGTTCCTTTTATATGTAAGAAGTGACCCACTTTGTCTCTTCTGATAAGTTTTAGCTTAAAGTCTGCTTTGTCAGATATGAGCATTGCTACCCCTGCTTGTTTTTGGTCTCCATCTGCATGGTATATTTTTTTCCATCCTTTCACCTTTAGCCTATGGATATCTTTGCCTGTAAGGTGAGTTTCTTGCAAGCAGCATATAGTTGGATTATGTTCTTTAGTCCACATTGCCAGTCTATGCCTTTTAATTGGGGGGTTTACACCTTTGACATTCAGTGTTATTATTGAGAGGCGATTTTTGTTTCCTGTCATTTTGAGTTATATATTCTGTTTGATATAGTGTTATTTCTCCTTCACTTAGTTGCCCATCTAGTGGAATTTGCCCCTTCTCTAATTCTGATATTTATTTTTCCCCCTTGTGTTTTATTTCTTTAAATATTTTCTCTAGTGTTGGATTGGTAGTCATGGATTCTTTTAGTTTCTACTTGTCTTGGAAGGTTCATTTCTCCATCAATTTTGAATGATATTGTTGTTGGATATAGCAGTCTTGGTTGGAAGTTGTTTTCTTTCAGGGTCTGGAGTACATCATACCAACATCTCCTGGCTTTCATGACTTGGGTTGAGAAGTCTGGAGTGATTCTTATTTTGCCCCTGAATGCCACCTGTCCTTTTGTTCCTGATGCTTTTAAGATTCTTTCCTAGTCGGACATGGTGGCGCACGCTTGTAATCCCAGTACTTGGGAGGCTGAGACAGGAGGATCCAGGTTCGTGGCCAGCCTCAGCTACTTAGTGAGGCCCTCCACAACTTAGTGAAACCCTGTTGAAAATAAAGAATAAAAACCAGGGCTGGGGGTGTAGCTCGGACGTAGAATGCCCCTGGGTTCAATCCCTAGTACCTCAAAAAAAAAAAATTTCTTTCCTTGGCTTCTATGTTAGTCATTTTGATTGTTATGTGGCATGAAGAAGTTCTTTGATCTTGTCTTGGTGTTCTGAATGCTTCCTATATGTGGATGTCCAAGTCTCTTTCTATGTTTGGGAAATTCTCTGATATTATTTCTCTGAAGATGTTTCTAATGTCCTTGGTTTGTACTTCTAGACCTTCTTCAGTGCCTATTATCTGTAAGTAAGATTGTTTCATATTAACTCATATTTCTTGGATGTTCTGGTCGTGTTGTATTGTCTTCTCTATATTGTTGACTGTGTGGTCAGTTTTTTTTTTTTTTTTTTTTTTTTGCGGTACCGGGGTTTGAACCCAGGGGCGTTCTACCTCCGCACTACACCCCTGGCCCTATTTTTTTGTTCTTTATTTTGAAACCGGGTCTCATGAAGTTGCAGAGGGCCTCACTAGGTAGAGAGAGAGAGCTGAGGCTGGCTGTGAACCTGGATCCTCCGGTCTCCACCTCCCAAAGTACTGGGATTACAAGAGTGTGCCACCACACCCGGCTCGTGTGGTCCGTTTTGAATAAGCTGTCTTCTTCCAAGAGTGAGATTCTATTTTCCATCTGGTTAGCCTGCCAGAGGTGGTTTCTATTGAGGTCTTTAATTCATTTATTGACTCCTTCATTTCACTCAAACTTCCTTCTGGTTCTTACTCTGGGCCTCAATTTCTCTATTCATATCTTCTTTCACCTCTTGCACACTTTCTCTTATTTCATCTCTGAGGCCTTTGATCATATTGGAAATCACAATTCTGAATTCTCCTTCTGGCATTTTCTTCAGCTCAGAATTGGGGGTCTTCCTTTTTGTTGAGTTGTTGGAGTTTATTGTTTCTTTGCTGGTCTTCATTCTCATGTTTTCAGGTTTGTATTTGTGTTGTCTTGGCATCCTCTTCCTCTTTGTGTGAGAGTCCTGTGTTTATTTTTTATCCCTTTATAATAAGGCCTATGTTGTGGGTATATATTTGTCTCTACAAATCTGTCTAATTTAATCAGACTTTTGAGTTTGTCCCCCAGAGCCTCTTTAGTAAGATATAGTTCTTAGTGCAGACAAACAGGAGTCTCTGATTGGCTGCAGGTTGCTGTGCTCTCCAACTTCGGTAGGGCCAGAGACTATGATGTTTTGTTCAGAGCCTGCAGCCTGCTGGTTGGATTTAATGCCCTACAGATACCACCACTGCTCTGCTGGTTGTGAACCCATGAAACTCTGCAGAATGCTGAATTCCAACCTCTGTGGCTACTGTGCCTAAGCTCAGCAGGGCCAGAGATTACTGTTTTGAGCTTGTTGCCCAGTTGGCTGAGCTTTGATGGCTCAGGGACACCACCACTCATCTGCTGGTTATGATCATGTGGAACACTGTAAGTCACTGGCATGCATGCATGCCAGCCCCAAACTCTGCTGGCAGAGAGAGTGTTGAGTTCCCAGCCTGTAGCTATGATCATGTGAACCCCTGCTGACCCCTGACCTACCTGCTTTCAGGGCCCAACTCTGGCAGGGAGAGAGAGAGATTGTACTGTTCTGAGCCTGGGGCATGGGCAGCTCAGTTATTTAACCCCAGGGACACTGCTGCTGCTCTGGGCAGCTGCGATCACATGAAATCCTGTTGGCCTCTGACTTTGGTGCTTTTAGCACCCAAATACCACCGGACATGAGTTTATAGCCTTTCGAGCCTGTAGCATGGTTGGCTGAGTTATTTCAACCCACAGACACCACTGCTGGTGGTCCTATGGTGATTGCTGGAGACCTTGTAGAGGCACGGCAAACTGCTGACCCTAGGTCTCTCCCTCTCGAATGTCCCTAGGGACTATCTGCTAATTCACGTTTTTGCTGTGTCCAACTGTAGCCCCTGCCCCCACCTCTGCAGACTGATGACCCTAGGTCTCTCCCTTTTGAATGTCCCTAGGGACTGTCTGCTAATTCACATTTCTGCTGTGTCCAACTGTAGCCCCTGCCCCCACCTCCAAAGGGATGATTTGGCAACTCACAGACCCCACAGGTCTGTTTGTTGTCATTCTAGGCTCTGTAGCCATGCAGGCTCCCACTGGGATGCTTTGTAAACTCATAGTCTTGACAAGAGCTGCTCAGGTTGGTCCCTGCAGGCAGGGAAGAGTTCAGCTGCAGCCGCAGGAGTTAGTTCACTGGGTGCTCTGGCTGGGCAGTCTGGGGAATCGAGTCTCGATGTATTCAAGTGTGGAGAGAAGAGTGCGATTGCTTTTAATGATAATTTTCTGTAGTCACTGGCATGACAAGATTCTGCTTCTTCTTTGCTCGAGTTGGTCTCTGAGAGCCACTGGTCCCAGTACCTGCCAGCCCCAGTGTGGGCTTGCCAAGATGGCACCGCCTTCACTCTCCACTCCCAAGATGAGACGTGTGGATCTCTGTTCCTCTGATCTCTGTTCTGCGTCCAATTCCACCACGTTTTGACTCTCTTTCTTGCCAAGAAGCAGTCTTCCCGCTGGTTGAGTTCTGAGTCTTGGAGCAACTGAAACATGCTATCTCCCTCTATTCTGACATCTTTAATCCATTTTTTCCTTTTTTAAGGCTGAATAATATTCTCTTGTATGTACATACCACATTTTGTTCCTCTATTTGCTGATGAATGCTTGGGCTGCATGACATATATTGTAAAATTTTTATTTTATTTCTGACTGTTTTCATTAATGTATTTATTCTCATGGCTTGGCTTTTACATGTCAAATCTGGTATCCCAAAAATCTATAAGATGATATATGAGCAAAAGCTATATAGGAGTTGAAACTTGAAAGATGGAGGTGGGCTTGAACAGGAGAGGCAAACACCTGTATTAGTTAACTTTTTCATCGCCATGACCAAAACATCTGATGAGAACAATTTCGAGGAGGTACACTTGGATCATGGTTTCAGAAGTTCAGTCCATAGTTGCCCAGCTCCAAGTCAAAAATATTATGGTGGCAGGGCGTGGCAAAAGAAAGCTGCTAGGGGCAATCAGGAAGCAGAGAGAGAGGAAGGGACCAGGGATAGATATAGTCCCCAAGGACATGCCCCCAGTAGCCTACCTCCTCCAGTCACATCGTAGCTCCCTTCAGTTGCCACCCAGTAAATCCATTCAGATTATCAATCCATCAGTGAGTTTATCCACTGATGAGATTAGACCCCTGATTCAATTATTTCACTTCTGAACATTTCTGCATTGCCAGCACATATGCTTTCTGGGGGATGTTCCATATCCAAACCCTAACAGCATCATTTTAAGGAATTAGGGAGTGGGAAATATTTAAATATGTGGAAAGATAGGAAGCTACCTCTATTCTGAAACAGCACATACACAAAGAAATGAGTTCTGGGCAGAAAGTACTTAACAGGAGTAGAGACCGTTTGGATTGGATAGGACTGTACTGAGTACCATGTGTGGGTAGAACAAGGTTGAAAAAAGTGTAAGTTATGACCTGCAAAAAGTATGATGTGGCCAGACAAGTTTAGAGACATAGGATTAAAAATGATTCTTGGCTAGATTGTCTCAGTCTTTAATGTACTAGTATTTTTTATGGTTCCTAGCCTTCCTCAAGTTTATAATGACAATAGTCCTCTTGTATTTTGGATCACAAAGATTAATATCCTTGGAACATGTTTTGTGAAATGGTGGGGACTAAGCGAAGCTTCTTGGGGGAAAGGACTGTATCATCTCACACACAACATTTTGAATGTTCCTGGACATGGCGTGGGAGCAAAGAGGTAACTACCAAAGGCATTAGCCCATAGAATATGTTAAAATAGCCGGGTGTGGTGGTGCATGCTTGTAATCCCAATACTTTGGGAGGCGGAGACCAGAGGATCCGGGTTCATGGCCAGCCTCAGCTCGCGCATGCGTGCGCGCGTGCAAGTGTTCTCTCTCTCTCTCTCCCTCCCGAATGATAAGAGAAGTGACTTTTGTAGTAAAAAGAACACGGACATAGGAGTCAACAGACTTGAATTCTGGTTCTGAATTAGCTGTTAGTTAGCTAGAGAGGTTGAGTAAATCGCTCAGTGGTGGTGCTGGAGTTTGAATCCAGGCACCCAGGCTCATGGTGATGCTCAAGTGGTAGTCATTGATATTAGGGAAGTGTTGGCTATAGAGGATGAAGAAGTTGAAGATTTTAATGCTTGACCTTGCAGATTTATATGACACCACTACTAGTGTAACATAGGCAAGCTGGAAAGTGGAACTATTTGTGGCAAAGAGACAGTTTAATTTTAGATAAATGGAACTGGAGAGTTAATATTTTGATATAAATAGCTTCATATATTTTCTTAAAATTCAGAAAATCCTTTGAGAGCATTTTTTGTGACTGCACTGCTGTGGACCAGCGAACTGCTGTTCACTAACAGAGCAGGCAAGATTCTCTTCCTTCACAAAGTTTACATTCTAAAGGGGTTTAGAGAATTTTTTCTGCAAGGATATTTATATTTTAAATGCAGTGACTCTCCAAAGGTGGCATTCACCATCCAGGGAAGAAGTTTCCACTGCAAACTTTTCTGATGTCCCTGAAATCGTGCCATATGGGCAGTGATTTCCTCTGTATTTTCTCAATCCCTTCTGTGTTCTGATTTCCTCTGCAGTTCTTTTTACTTCCATCTGGAGTTGGTGGAACAACTTATAGAAACCATTCATGACCAAGTTTCGAAATATATGCTCAGGCTTCTAAAATTGCCCTGGCAGGAATAATGACAGTTGCTTTTCATAGTATGCACAGGGCAGGGAAGACTGAAGTGAAATCCACTGTGTTATACGTAAAATACGGGGTGTCACTCCCTGCCTTCTGGTCTCACACATGAATCATGTAATTCAGCGAGGCTGTGACTTCAGCACCCTTCCAGGGCGTGTAGTTTTCAGTGATTACGCACTCATTCCAGCAGAGTAGGAGGTCAGTCAGTAAAAGTATTTATTGAACCAGATTCTCCTCTGCTTCTGAGTCATTTTCTGGTAGAGTGGAAAGGTTCCAGGGAGAAGCGTTAACTCTTTCAGATCATATGGCCTGAAGTGTTGGAGGTAGTATAACCTATGGGGCTTATACTAATTCTCTACCTGATATTTTAGATAATGAGGTATGTATTTAATCAGGTAGTGAGATGAAATTCGAGAAAAATGTACTATAAGAAGGAAATAGCTGGGCGTGGTGGCATATGCCTATAATCCCACCCAGTACTTGGGAGGCAGAGATAGGAGGATTTCAGGTTCAAGGCCAGCCTCAGCCACTTAGCAAGACCCTGTTTCAAAATGAAAAAATAAAAGGGCTGGGGTGTAGCTTAGAGGTAGAATGCCCCTAGGTTCAATCCCCAGTACCAAAAAAAAAAAGAAAAAGGAGAATAATATCTACCTTGGCAACTCTGACAAGTTGTTTTAATAATGTATAGATGATTAAGAGATTTGCAAGATATGTTTAGTTTTCTAAAAAATGCTTAGACACCTCCCTTCTGCAGAAATCTGACTCTGGCTACTTCAGTCCTCTGGAAGACAGCCAGAAAATACAAAAGGGGCCTCAGAGCACGTGAGAAATAACTGTCAAAAACCTCCAGTGCTGACGCGTGTCCTTTACCACCGCAGAACAGCGTCAGCCTGCCATTCAGGGCTTGTTTACTTTTATATATCTGGGAACCTTTAATAATTTTGGTGCTGTATGTGTCATCTTCCCTCCCCAGCTGATTGTAACTGGGGATCTAGAAAGTGAGAGGAAGGGTTGAGGGAAGGCTGACGTTGAGAGAGAAAGTTATACAATACTGGGATTTTTATCACAACACAATAATGTATGGCCTTAAAATGAACTTGCATCCAAACCCCAAAAGCAAATCATGTTCAGTGTCTTCTATGGAAGAAGTCAGGAAGGTATATAATGTTTCTATTTTTAAATATGGTCAAAATTAATGAAGTTTCGACATGTTGGAATGGGAAGTTCTGTAGTGTTTAAGTACTTGAAATAGCATATTCTCTGGTGACCAGTGACACAGATTTGAGTTTATAGTTGATTATGGAAATGATTTGTAATAATTGCAAATGTTTATTTCCCTAGATGCTTTCACACAATTAGCATACTGATTAAGTCTTCAGAGATGGACAGATGTGAATTCCCATTCTGTCTCTGACTTATTACGTGACCTGGGACAGATTACATCACCTCTCTGAGCCTGGGTACTCATTCGCCAGATGGGATCCAATAATATCTGGTAGGGTCATTGTGCAGACTCCATGAGGGAAGTACATAGTCAAATGCATGGGATGTAGTAAGTACTCAATAAATATTAGGCATTATTATAATTATTTTATCATTACAATCATCCTCTTGATGACTATCATGAAAGTATTATTATCCTCATTTCTCAGGACAAGGAAATTGAAGCCCAGAGAGTTTAAGTAGTAAGTTCAGGATGAAATAGTGGAGCTGGGATTTGAATACATAGTGGAGCTGGAATCTGAATCATGGTTGCTTTGACTGCAGAAGCCAAGGGCTTTGCATTCACATTATGCTGTCTCTCAGTGTGTAATAACTAGATTTTTAAAAATACTTTAAAGCATATCTGGGGGCCGAGTATGTAGTTCAGTGGTAGAGTGCTCACCTCGCAGGCACGAGGCCCTGGGTTCCATCCCCAGCACTGAAAAAAAAAAGAGGAAGAAGAAAAGAAAACTTAAAGAAAATCTGTGGTAAGAAAGGATAGAGGATATGAGAAATGTTACCAGCCACTTCTCTTTTCTACTGTGATTCCAAGTCATCTCATTATAGAAAAAAAAGTCACAGTAACACAAAAATAAGCTACTTTTACTCATCAGCACAGTTTATTATTATTATTATTATTATTATTATTATTATTATTATTTTGCGGTACTGGGGCTTGAACTCAGGGGCATTCTACCTCCAAGTTATACCCCCAGTTCTATTTTTTATTCTTTATTTTGAAACAGGGTCTCACTAAGTTGTAGAGGGCCTCACTAAGAAGCTGAGGCTGAGCCGGGCGTGGTGGCGCACGCTTGTAATCCCAGTACTTTGGGAGGCGGAGACCGGAGGATCCGGGTTCGCGGCCAGCCTCAGCTTGCTCTCTCTCTTTCTCTCTCTCTCTCTCTCCTTAGTGAGGCCCTCCGCAACTTCGTGAGACCCGGTTTCAAAATAAAGTATAAAAAATAGGGCCGGGGGCGTAGCGCAGAGGTAGAACGCCCCTGCATTCAATCCCTGGCACCGCAAAAAGAAAAAAAAAAAAAAAGAAGCTGAGGCTGGCTGTGAACCTGTGATCCTCCTGTCAGCCTCCCAAGTACTGGGATTACAAGTGTGTGCCACCACTCCCGGCTCAGCACAAATTAAATATGTGATGTTTAGTCATGTTGCATGATTCATTAAATTCATATAGATACTCCACCTTGGTATACCGAACTATTTATTAGATAGTTATGCCTATTATGTTTTTCCACATCAGTGATTTCTTAGATTATAAACTTAACAACCACATTTTTTTTGGGTCCCTAGGCACTTAGTGCTTTTTTTATGTGATTATAGTTGTATGTGAGATGAAAGTTAAAATCCTTATCCCCACCAACACCAAATGAGTGCTTGAGGTGCATAAAGAAAAGTAGACTTGGCAACTGGTGACAGGCCTCAGCCTGGAGATCTTCAGCTACTTACTTCCTGTCCAGGACCTAGGACCGTGGCTGGCAGTTTACAGGTGGACAGGGCATGTTATTTGTGTTCTCATTTTCTAGTGTTTGAACGCATCCTTAGGCTACCCAGCCACACTCATCATGGTAATGGACTCATTGTCTCTGTACAGTACAGACACATAGCAGTGCAAGGACACTCTCCAAGGTGGAGCCCAGGTTTCTCTGAACTGGAAACAAATACTTGATCTGCTGAGTGTTGCCTGGGGCACCATCTGCATAGCCATTTCTCGTTCTTTTCATGGATTTTCACTTTTCAGTGTGTGTGTGTGTGTGTGTGTGTGTGTGTGTGTGTGTGTGAATGCACGCACACTACTGGAGGTTGAACCCAGGGGCGTTCTGCCTCTGAGCAGCCCCATTTTTTTTTTTTTTGAAACAGGGTATCACTAAGTTGCTGAGGACCTAGCTAAGTTGCTGAGGCTGGCTCTCACAGCCTCCCAAGTATTGGAATTATAGGCACTTGATTGTAAAATCCCTATTTGTCTTAATACTATATTTTAAAAGTACTGCATTCTTTGTGCTTTAAAAATGTTAATTTCCTTATTGCCCTCTTCGGGCACTCTGAAAAGCCTACATTTGCCTACTTGAATCTTTTCTATCACTCAGAGTTGTATAGTGTGTGTGTGTGTGTGTGTGTGTGTGTGTGTGCGTGTGCCTGTGTGTGTGTGCGTGTGCATGTGTGTGTTTTCCAATTCCAGAATAACTTTGAGAACCCAATGAAAATATTTGAGGAAATTCCTATTTTTAAAAAAATGAAGCCAGGCATAGTGGCACACACCTGTAATCCCAGCTACTCAGGAGGCTGAAGTGGGAGGCTGGTGTATTCAAGGCCAGCCTGTGTAACATAGTGAGACCCCATCTCAGAAAAAAGGGAATGAAAGAAAGAAATGAGCAAGTACTTTTGCTTTTTTAAAATATACACTGTACACTTATTTAACTTTGACTTCATTTTAAGTGTTTTTGTAGTTTAAGCTTTATCATTTTTAAGAAATATGTCTTAAATATGCTTTCTGTTTCTTTTGATCTTTCTTTCCAGGTTGTGAATCATGGAGCCTGGCTCGGTGGTTCGAGCCATCTTTGACTTCTGCCCTAGCGTGTCTGAAGAACTGCCACTCTTTGTGGGGGATATTATTGAGGTGTTGGCAGTGGTAGATGAATTTTGGCTTCTAGGAAAGAAGGAGGATGTTACAGGTAAGAGGCCCACAATTCTTCCTGTTCACAGTGGACCACAGCCCCTCCCTTTTTTCCATATTAAAAACAAAGGTTAAGAGGGCATGGTAGCTCATGCTTGTAATTCCAGTACTTGAAAGGCTGAGACAGGAGGATCACAGGTTCAAGACCAGCCTCAGCAACTTAACAAGACTCTCAGCAACCTAGTGAAACCCTGTTTCAAAAACAAAAAATAAAAAATGGGCTCAGAGGTAGAATGCCTCTTGGTTCAATCTCCAATACCACAAAACAAAACACACAAAGGTTAAGTGGGAAGCCCAAGGCAATAACTTCAGAACCCTTTTGTGTTTTCCTTGTGTATTCATACTGTGGTCTCTACCTGTGAGGAAAGGGCTTCTGTTACTGTCCCATCTTTCCTTACTGACTCCTTCAGGATGCTGAGTGGTTAGACACTAGCTGCCCCAGCCTAGTTTTTCTTTTTTTTTTTTTTTGCAGAACCGGGGATTGAACCCAGGGGCGTTCTACCTCCGCACTACACCCCTGGCCCTATTTTTTTTTTTATGCTTTATTTTGAAACCGGGTCTCACAAAGTTGCGGAGGGCCTCACTAAGGAGAGAGCGAGAGAGAGAGGAGAGAGAGAGAGAGAGAGAGAGAGGAGAGAGGAGAGAGAGAGAGATTGCGCACGCGCTGAGGTTGGCTGCGAACCCGGATCCTTCGGTCTCCGCCTCCCAAAGTACTGGGATTACAAGCGTGCGCCACCACGCCCGGCTCCTAGTTTTTCTACCCATGTCTTTCCCTTTCTGTCCCAGCTCTTTCTCTTCTCAAAATAAGCATTATTCCTTTCTTCAGAACCTTGTTATTTATCACTGCTTTTCACAACCAGTTTAGCCTCTGATCAATGGAACATAAGGTTCCATCTTGTTTCTTTCAGCTGTTGTCTTTTACTATTTCCTGTCCTATCTCTCATTTTTTTCAAGGGAGTCTGATTCATCCTGCTTACTCCTTCCTAGATTTGCAGTGGGTCCAAATTGATTAAAGCCACCCCCTGCCCTGGATGTGACTCGTCTCCCACACTCCATGCTTCTGTTACCTCTCTCTCTCTCACTCTCTCTCTCTCTCTGTCTCATGGATTTCTTTCATGAATTAGCTTAGGGAAGGGTGGACATTTTCCACACACAACATGTACATCTGTTTATCCAGTTCTTAAATTGCGTATTTTTACGTTAAGTCTGGGTCAGAGTATGTGATACACTCCTAAGGGACATTAACCTGTGGACATTAACCCACATTTGGGAGATAGATTATTTCCCAGTAGAAGTAATAACTCTGCAGAGACAAACCTGATGAGTAGGATTAGCAAGGCAGAGGGAACTGCTCGTTCAGAGGTCCTGGGGTGAGAGCGAACGCCGAGGGCTAAGCGAGGTTCGGTAGGGCATGAAGCATGAGTGTTGAGGGTGCCGGTGGGGCTGGAGAAAGGAGCAGAAGATGATCGGGGAGGGCAGAGCACGCCAGGTAAGGAGTGAAGAAGGTGGGAAACTGGGAAAGTGCTTTAAGCACCGTCAGGTCTGTATCTTAGAAAGCTCACTGCTGCAAATTGAAGACTGAGAGGAAGGGGCAAAACTGCAGGCAGGGGGCAAGGTGGAGGTCATTACAGTCATCCAAGTGGGAGGTGATGACGTATTGGACCAAGGTGGTGGGTCTGGAGCTACATGGACAGATTCAACAGACATTTAAAAGGTAGAACCAATCACTCTTTCTTACTTTTTCCAACTGGCAGACCCCGTCTTTCTATAACCACCTTTTTTTTTGTTGTTGTTTTGGGGTTTGTTGTGGTATTGGGGATTCAACCCAAGGACATTGTACCTCTGAGCTATACCCCCAGCCCTTCTTAATTTTTTTTTTTTGGAAACAGGGTCTTGCTAAGTTACTGCACACTGGCCTTGAACCTGCAATCCTCCTGTCTCAGCCTCCCAAGTACTGGAATTATAGGTGTGTGCCACTGTACCCAGTTAATAAAACTGGTTTTTTAAAAAGTTTGGAAATGGAGCCGGGCATGGTGGTGCATGCTTGTAATCCCAGTACTTGGGAGGCTGAGACAGGAGGATTGCAGGTTCGCAACTAGCCTCGGCTACTTAGTGAGGCCCTCCGCAACTTAGTGAGACCCTGTTTCAAAATAAAGAATAAAAAATTGGGCTGGGGGTGTAGCTTGGAGGTAGAATGCCCCCTGGGTTCAATCCCCAGTACTGCAAAAAAAAAAGTTTGGAAATGTGAAATGAATGTTTCTCATATTTTTTTTGGTCTTAAGATTCTCTTAGGAGCTGGGAGTCGTAGTGGCACATGCCTGCAATCCCAGTACTTGGGAGGCTGAGATAGGAGGATTGCAGGTTTGAAGTTAGCCTCAACAACTTAGTGAGGCTCTCAGCAACCTAGTGAGACCCTGTTTCCAAATAAAAAAGAAAATAGGTCTAGGCGTGTAGCTCAGAGATAGAATGTCCCTGGGTTCAATCCCCAGTACCAAAAAAAAAAAAAAGAAAAGAAAAAAAAGATTCCTTTATATACTTAAAAATTATTAAGAACCCCCAAAAGCTTTCATTCTTATGGGTAAAAGCTATATTTGCTGTATTTAAAATTCAACTGAAATGTTACAACTATTTAATGCATTTATGAAAAATAACTATTTTCAGCTGGGTGTGGTGATTCACACCTGTAATTCCAGTACTTGCAAGGCTCAGACAGGAGGATGGCAGGTTCACGGCCAGTCTCAGCACTTAGTGAGACTCAGTTTCAAAATAAAAATTAAAAAATCAGGCTGGGGTATAGCGTGGAGGTAGAATGCCCCTGGTTTCAATACCCCAGTACCAAAAAAATGTTTTTTCAAAAAACCATTTTGGCAAGAAGAATGTCTACAACCACTGGTTGAAACCTTACCCATCTTCCAACTGAAATGCTATCTTTGTCATAAAATATTCATGTTCTTCCTGACCGTTCTCTGACCTTTCTTAGCAATTGTGTACCTATGTTGTGACACAGGATTTCAGGATTGAGTTATTATTTATGTCTGAACTAGATAGTCAGATCTTTGAAGGCCAAAACTGCCTGACTCATGTTTCCTTCTGCAGTGTGCCTCGCTAGAGTGGCACCATTAAATGCTTGCTGAATTGTGTTCTGTTTTCTGCATGCATCTAATTTTGTACACTGTATTTTTTCTACAGTAGATTCTCCAATTATTTGTACCCTGAGTTTTCAATTGAGAGTGTATAAATGGACTCAGAAAACAGGTTTTTGTCCTTGCACATAGATAGAATAAGAAATTTCAATACTAAACGAAAATTCAAGCCAGGCGTGGTGGCACACGCTTGTAACTGGGAGGCTAAGACCGGAGGATTGCAGGTTTGCGGCCAGCCTCAGCAAGTTAGGGAGGCCCTCTGTAACTTAGAGAGACCCTGTTTCAAAAATAAAGAATAAAAAATGGGCTGGGAGTGTAGTTCAGAGGTAGAATGCCTCTGGGTTCTATCCCCAGTTCCACAAAAAAAGAAAATTCAATATTTAATATTGAGTTTCAATATCCAACATTTTTGTTTTTATTTTCAGGACAGTTTCCCAGCAGTTTTGTGGAAATTGTGACCATTCCCAGTCTAAAAGAGGGAGAGAAGCTGTTTGTCTGCATCTGTGAATTTACATCCCAAGAACTCAATAGCCTTCCCCTCCATCGAGGTAAGCTAAGCATCAAAGGTGGACTTTTTGAAGTGAGGTTGGTGAAGTCTGCCTATTCTGACAACTAGGTCTTCTTTGAATTTTTCTAAGTGGCTAACATCTGGAGAGTCTTAGTGCAGGCAATAATAATACCTCATATTTTTGTAGCATTTTAAAATTTCCACAGTATTTTCTCACAAATACATTCTCATCTTATCCTCAACACAAACCTTCAAAGTAGTAATGTAAGTATTATTAACTATATTTTGTAAATAATAGATTTCAAAGTCTTTAGCTGCAGATGAGATGTTTTAGCCTCAGGATGTGAACTCACATCACTTTATTCTAAGTCTAGTATTACCTTTCCTCTGCCCCCAGGTTGTAGCCACACTTTAGACTATATTTGTCTTTTTTCCCTATAAAACTGATATGGCTTTGCTCACAAGATTACTATTTTTAGTGCAAATAGTAAAGCAGTAATTTTGATGTGGTAATTAAGAGACAAATGCAAAACAGCCCCATTTTACTACTCTACCAATAGATAATGTTATAAAAGTTCTCACCAGTTTAAAAGTAAGTAATTTAAAACAGATAGTCTTAGTTTCAATGATGCTCCATTTCCCACTTGCACTCTGATAGACATGTGAACTTCTACAGATGGACTATAAGTCATTTTAAAAGTATACTTGGTTAAGTCCACACATTTCTGTATAAACCACAGAAACTAGTAGTGTTCCACAGATCGAGACTCATTGATCCATCTAATTTTGTGATGACTCAGTCATCAAAATGGTAGAACTATATAGGTGAGTTATTAATATTACGTTTTCTCTTTTGAGTATGGCACTAAAAGGATAAGCTTAATTTAAACTTTGAACATATGTACACACACACACACACACACACAC
>PVJS01031986.1:0-23062 GCA_004027185.1 Glis glis | reverse complement strand
CCGGAGTCCCTTGTGTGTCCCCACTACTCCCTAGGTTGCACATATTAATGAAAACCTATGTGTATTTCCCACAATTTTGTAATCCACTCATCTGTTGATGGACACCTACGTTGGTTCCATAATTCGGCCACTGTGAATTGTGCTGCTATGAACATGGGTATGCATATATTACTGTACTTTTCTAGTTTCAGTCCCTTTGGTGTGATACACAGTAGTGGTATAGCTGGATCATATGGTGGATCCATTCCCAGTTTTCTGAAGAATCTCCACACTGATCTCCATAGTGGTTGAACTAGTTTGCAATCCCACCAACAGGGCAGAAGAGTTCCAGTTTCCCCACATCCTCGCCAACATTTGTTGTTGTTTGACTTCTTAATGATTGCCATTCTAATTGGGGTTAGATGAAATTTTAGAGTAATTTTGATTTGTGTCTCCCTGATTGCTAATGATGATGAACATTTTTTCATGTTCATCTATTGGCCATTTGTATCTCTTCTTTCATGAAGTGTCTATTCATTTCAGTTGCCCATTTCTTGATTGGATTATTTGTTTCATTAATGTAAAGTCTTTTAAGTTCTTTGTATATTCTAGATATTAGACCTCTGGCAGAGGGATAGCTTGCAAAGATCTTTTCCTATTCTGTAGGCTTTCTCTTTAGGCTCTTGATGGTTTCTTTGATGAGCAGAAGCTTTGTAGTTTAATGCTATCCCACTTATTAATTCTTATTTTAAAGTCCTATGCTTTGGAGGTCTTTTTGAGGAAGTGTCTACTTGTGCCTATATGTTGGAGTGTTGAACTTATGCCTTCTTCTAATAATTTAACAGACTCTGATCTGACTTCCAGATCTTTGATCCATCTCGAGTTGACTCTTGTGCAGGGTGAGAGGTAAGGATTTAGTTCCATTTTTCTACAGGTAGATAACCAGTTTTCCCAGCACCATTTGTTGAAAAGACTGTCCTTTCTCCAACATATGTGTTTAGCACCTTTGTTGAAAATCAATTGACTATAAGTTTGTGAACTTGTTTCTGTATCTTCTATTCTGTTCCACTGGTCTATGTGTCTGTTTTTGTGCCAATACCATGCTGATTTTATTACTATAGCTCTGTTAGTACAATTTGAAGTCAGGAATTGTTATACCTCCTTCATGGTTCTTATTGCTGAGAACTGCTTTGGCTATTCTGGGTCTTTTGTTTCTCCATATAAAATGAATGACTGGATTTTTCTAGATCTGTGAAAAATGATGTTGGTATTTTGATAGGGATCGCATTGACTCTGTAGATCATTTTTGGTAGAATGACCATTTTGATAATATTTATTCTGCCTATCCCAGAGCAGGGAGATCTTTTCATCTTCTAAGATCTTCATTGATTTCTTTCTTCAGTGTTCTATAGTTTTCATTGTAGAGGTCTTTTACCTCTTTGGTTAAGTTTATTCCTAGGTATTTGATTGGTTTTGAAGTTATTGTGAATGGAATTGTTTTCTGGATTTCTTTCTCAGTGGATTCATGGTTGGCAAATATGAAAACTACTGATTTTTTTAGGTCGATCTTGTATCCTGCAACTTTGCTGAATTTGTTAATCAGCTCTAGTAGATTTTTGGTTGAGTTCTCTGGGTCTTCTAGATATGGGATCATATCATCTACAAATAAAGATAATTTTAGTTCTTCTTTTCCTATTTGAATTCCTTTGATATCCTTCTCTTGTCTTATTGCTCTGGCAAGAGTTTTGAGGACTATATTGAAAAGGAGTGGTGATAGTGGGCATGCTTGTCTTGTTCCTGTTTTTAAGGGAAATTCCGGCAATTTTCCCCCATTCAATATGATGTTGGCTTTGGGTTTCTTATATATTGACTTAATGATGTTGAGGTATGTTCCTTCTATTCTGATTTTCTGTAGAGCTCTCAACATGAATGGGTGTTGGATTTTGTGAAATGTTTTTTCCACATCTATTGAAATGATCATGTGATTCTTTTTTTTAGTTTGATTTATATGGTGAATAACATGTATTGTTTTGCGTATGTTGAATCAGCCTTGCTTTCCTGGGATGAAACCAACTTGGTCATGGTGTACAATTTTCTCAATATGGATTTGAATGTGCATGGTTAGTATTTTGTTTAGAATTTTTGTGTATGTTCATTAATGATATTGGTCTGTAATTCTCTTTTCTCGAGGTATTTTTATTTGGCTTTGGTATTAATGTTATGTTGGCCTCATAAAAAGGAATTTGGAAGAATTCCATCGCTTTCAATTTCACGGAATAGCTTTTAAAGTATTGGTTTTAGTTCTTCTGTAAAGGTTTTGTAGAATTTGGCTGGAAAACCATCTGGACCTGGGCTTTTCTTTGATGGAAGACTTTTTATTGCTGTTTCTATCTCTGAGCTTGCTATTGGTTGATTCCAGTTTTCTATATCCTCTTGGTTCAATTTAGGTAGATTGTTTGTGTTTAGAAATCTTTCGATTTCTTCCATTTTATTGGAATACAGATTTTCAAAGTAGTTCCTTATGATCCTCTGTATTTCTCCACTATCTGTGGTGATGTCCCCTTTTTCATTTCTGATTTTGGTAATTTGAGTTGATTTGCTCCTTCTTTTGGTTAGGTTAGCTAGTGGTTTGTCAATCTTGTTAATCATCTCAAAGAACCAGCTTCTTGTTTTGTTAATTCTTTGTATTGTTTTTTATTCTCTATTTCATTAATTTCTGCTCTGATTTTAGTTATCTCCTGCCTCCTACTGGCTTTGGGATTTGAGTGTTCCTGTTTTTCGTAATCCTTCAGGTGTGTCATTAGGTTATTTATTTGTATGTTTTCTGTTTTTCTTATGTGGGCACTCAGTGCTATAAATTTTCCTCTTAGCACTGCCTTCAAAGTGTCCCATAGATTTTGGTACATCGTGTCTCTATTTTCATTTAATTCCAGGAATTTTTTTTATTTCTCCCCTTATTTCAGTCCTGATCCCTTCCTTGTTCAGAAGTGTATCATTTGGTCTCCGTGTACTTGTGTGATTACTTTTGGTCTCCCTGTTGTTAATTTCCAGTTTCATTCCATTGTGAACTGAGAAGATGCAGGAAATTATATCACATCTTTTGAATTTGTTCGTGCTTGCTTTGTGACCCAGTATGTGGTCTATTTTGGAGAATGTTCCGTGGGCATCTGAGAAAAAATGTGTATTCAGGTGTTGCTGGTTGAAATAATCTGTATGTGTGTATTAGATCCATCTGGTCTATGGTTTTCTTTAGGTCTGAACAATCTTTATTCATCTTTTGTCTGGAGGATCGATCTAGTGGCATGAGTGGTGTGTTGAAGTCTCCCAATATTATTGTGTTTGGGTCTATTTGGGACCCGATGTCCCGAAGGCTTTGTTTTATGAATGTGGGTGCACCCACATTTGGGGCTTAAGTGTTTACTATTATTATATCTTCTTGTTGGATTGTTCCTTTTATTAATAAGAAGTGACCTGCTTTGTCTCTTCTGATGTGTTTTAGCTTAAAAGTCTATTTTGTCAGATATAAGCGTTGCTACCCCTGCTTGTTTTCGATCTCCATTTGCATGGTATATCTTTTTCCATCCTTTTACCTTTAGTGTACGAGTATCTTTGGCTAGAAAGTGAATTTCTTACAAGCAGCATATAGTTGGGTTACGCTTTTTAATTCACATTGCCAGTCTATGCATTTTAATTGGAGAGTTGAGTCCTTTGACATTCAATGTTATTATTGAGATATGATTTTTATTTCCTATCATTTTTACTTCTACTTTCTGTTTGCTGTAGTGACAAATCTCCTTGTTCAGTTGCCTACCTGGTGGAGTTCACCTCTCCTGTGGTTCTGAAAATTGCTTATTTTTTTCCTTCTTTGTGATTTATTTATTTAGGATTTTTCTCCAGTGTTGGCTTAGTCCTCATGAATTCTTTATGTGTTTTTTATCATGGAATATTTTTATTTCTCCATCCATTTTAAATGATAGCTTTGCTGGATATATCAGTCTTGGTTGGAAGTTGTTTTCTTCCAGGATCCGGAGTACTTCATACCAATCCCTTCTGGCATTCCTGACATTGGTTGAGAAGTCTGGAGTGATTTTTATTGTTTTGCCCCTGTATGTCACCCATTCTTTTGCTCTTGCTGCTTTTAGGATTCTTTCTTTGGCCTCTACGTTAGACATTTTAATTATTATGTAGCGTGGGGAGGTTCTTCTTTTGTCCTGTCTTAACATTGTTATATATGTCTCCTATATGTGAATGTCCAAATCCTTTTCTATGTTCAGAAAAATTTCTGAAATTATTTCTTTGAAGAGGTTTCTTATACCCTTGGTCTGTGCTTCTGAACCTTCTTCGATGCCTTTTATCCTTAGATTAGGACGTCTTGTATTGTTCTGTATTTCTTGGATGGCCAGGGTGTATTGTTGTAATATCTTCTGTATATCGTTGACTGTGTTTTCAGTTTTGAATGAACTGTCTTCCAGGAGTGATATACCCTGTTTCCATGTGGTCGAGCCTACTAGAGTTGGTTTCTATTGCAGTCTTTAATTCGTTTATTGACTCCTTCATTTCGTCCAGTGTTTCCTTCTGATTCTTTCTTAGAGCCTCAATTTCCTCCTTCATCTCCTCTATGCTTTCTTTGAGGCCTTTCATCATTCTGTAGATCAAAATTCTGAATTCTCCATCTTGTATTTCCTGTAGGTCAGTATCTGTAATCTCACCTGTTGATGTATTGTGTTTCTTGTTTCTTCACTATTCCTCATTCTCGTATTTTCAGTGTTTTCAATTTTGTGCTTCTGTTGCCTCTGCATCATCTTCCTTTCTATGTATAAAACCTCTTGATGGTCCCTGTAAACCCAATTGGGTCAGTACGCTGCAGGCTGTGGTTCCTTCCCCTCTGGTTGATTGGGGGGACACACAGGTTCTGGAGCTCAGGTGTTGGCACGTGAGGCACACTTCAAGGTGTGGTGTTGGATGTGGGCTCCTAGGCACAGGTGACAATGCAGGAAGATGCCCATTCTCTGAGGCCCGTGTGCTGAGGGTTGCCTGGACCCCACAGGATGCACACATGCTCCGGGTTTCAGGAGGCATTGCCAGAGGTTGCCTTGGCTCTGATGCATGGCGCTGAATATCTTGCATATGCCCGAGTGGGGTGCGGACTCTGGGTATTGGGTGGCAGTGCCTCAGCGTGCACGGGCGCTAAGGCATAGTGCAGAGGATCACACATGAGCCTCAGGGAGGTGCGCGGGCTCCTGGATCTTGGGTGGTTGTGACAGAGCGTGCCCTGACTCTGAGATGGCGTGGAGGGTCGCGTGGGTCTCGGGTGGTGGCGCTGAAGGGTATCCAGGCTCTGAAGTGCGGCAACCACGCAGGTGAGAGAGGTGCAGGTTCTGGGTTTCAGGTAGCAGTGCCGAAGGGTGTGGCTGGCAGGGCGCAGGGGTCTGCCCGGGTCCGGTGGGATGGCACGGCTGGGAGGGGCAGGGCGTGGGGGCCACCTGGGTCGCGCGGGATGGTGCCGCTGGCCAGGGCGGGGTGTGGGTGTCCGCACGGATCTTGGCTGGCATGGGAGTCCAATACACGGGAGTTGGGGTTTGCGAGGGCTCGTACTGCAGTGGGAGGGAGGTGCGCACCTCTGGTGGGAGCCCGCATTAGGGCAGCCTTTGAATGATATTTACAATCTGCTGCTGGGTTGGCCCCACCACTCACAGAATTCTGCTCTGGTTTCTCCTCCCTATTTGTTGGTGGCACTGGGGACTATTAGCCCCAGCTGTGGGGTCCGAGGGAAGATTGCTCCTTACTGAACCTGCTGACATGGTATTGCAGTTTTCTGCGGGATTCTGTAGCCGGTAGACTCTGTGTCTGTGTAGTCTTACTTGGGTTACTGGATTTGGGGTTTTTCTATGGCTGTGCGATGTTGTTCTGTTCTGAGCCCCCAAGGCAATTTTGAGATGATTTTGAGACAGGTTCATTCAGGGTCTCCTATTCTGTCACCATCTTTCAATCCGACCTTCTACATTTTAACATTTTTATTTTTGTTACCAAACTTATTGATAGGCTAGTTTTGTCCTTTAGTCTGTTCTTTGTTCTGATATCACCCATGACTACATGAGAGGATGCATAGTGTTTCATTAATTCTTTTAACCTCTCTGTGGGTCTGTAACTTTTGGTGTTAGATTCTTCTTATCTTATGCTGACAGGCAGCTTCTGCCTGCCTGTGAAGCAGGGCAGCTGGTAAAGCAAATTTTCTGTTTTAATCCTTCAAATGCTGGTTCTGCTTTAATACAGGACCTGGAATTAAATTATTTACCTATTCCTGGATTCATAGTCATAACAAATAGGGATTCAGGAAGCATATACCTGGGTTCCACACTGATGTTACCACTTGGTAGGTACTATTCATGTGTTAAGAGAACTGAATATCTTTAAAGCTAAATGATATCCAGGCGTGGTGTCCCATGCCTGTAATCCTGGTACTTGGTAGGCTGAGACAGGAGTATTGCACCTTTGAGTACTGCCTCTGCAATGTATTAAGACCCTCAGCAACCCAGGGAGACCCTGTTTCAAAAAGTAAAAAATAAGATGGGTGTGGTGGTGCATACTTGTAATCCCAGTACTTGGGAGACTGAGACAGAAGAATTGCAGGTTCCTGGCCAGTCACAGCTACCTAGTGAGGCCCTACGCAACTTAGTGAGACCCTGTTTCTAAATAAAGAATAAAAATAGGGCTGGGGATGTAGCTTAGAGGTATAATGCCTTCGGGGTTCAATCCCTGGTACCAAAAAAAAAAAAAACCAGAAAAGAAAAAGTAAAAAATAAAACAGGGCTGGGGGTGTAGCTCAGAAGTAGAATGCTCCTGGATTCAATCCCCAATGCCACACTCACATACACACAAAAAAGCTGAAGAAGGCTCCTGTAGCTGGGTGTGGTGTTGTACACCTTTAATCCCAGAATGTCCAGAGTCTCAGGCAGGAGGGTCACAAGTTCTAGGCCAGCCTGGGCTACTTAGCAAAACTCTGTCACAAATAAAATTTTAAAAAGGGATGTGGATGCAGTTCAGAGGTAGAGAGAGGGCTTGCCTCAGTAGAAATGAAATGGTTACACATGCACAATGGAATTCTACTCATCCATATAGAAGAACAAAATATGTCATTTGAGGAAAGTGGATGGAACTGCAAAACATTATGCTAAGTGAGATCAGCCAGTCTCAGAAAGTGAAGGGTTCAATGTTTTCTGTCCTATGTGGACAATAGAGAGAAGTTGGGAAATGGAAGGGATTTCAGATAAATGAAGAGAGAGAACAGCAGCATACAGGAAGGGGATTTGGGGAGGGAAGTGGGTGGGAAAGAGAGACTCGATGAAGGAAACAGTTCATATGATGCTGTGTACGTATATGAAGTTATCCAAAGCAATCTCAACAACCCATATAGGGAGGGGAGGGAGCAGGTGGGATCCAGAGGGAAACACACCAAGTGTGTATGGGTATATATGTTCCTATCACTCTGAACCTCGTTATGATGTATAATTATAATGCATCAAGAAGAGCACTTTTAAAAATAAAAGGTATATAAAAATGAAAGAAAAATTTAAAAATTCAGTTAACTTCTGTGATATATTGGAAACACATTCTTAAATAATAATGTATTTTCAGAATATCTTAACATTTACAATTACATTATCTAAACTCACTTATATAAGACTATCTTTAATCCTACTATAGGAATAAGTTTCCCTGACATTAGTAATTATAGAGATTTCCTTGTTTGTCATTGAAGAAGAACACTGAAATTAATCAAAGAATATCTGAATGCAAGTTCCATGCAACAGAGAGAGAACTGAATCCTGCCCATTGGGCCTCAGGGGTCAGGAAACCAGCCATCCTGGATTCCTCCATTCAAATCTGTTGGTCTTAATGGACATGTACTCCTGGGAATGAAAGAGTTGGTGTAATGAGGAGCTGTGGAGATTGAGCCTCCAGGGGCCCAGAGGTGAAAGGAGTCAGCTGGGGCCACCTCACTCTACAGTCCTGCTCAAACAGGAAATGGCACCCGAGCCTCCTCCAGAGATGACAATTCTTGACCCGGAGCCCACCTCATGACAGGTTTAGTCTACCTGCACATGCCAAAGAAGTGCAGATGAAGACTTTTCACCTTCAGTATCCAGGTGAGACGCTGAACTTCATTCCTCTTCAAGCCGGCCAGGTATCACAAAGTCCTTCAGTGAAGGTTTTGGAGCAGGGGAAAGATGGTTCATAGAATGTCATCCTGGATGCAGCGAGGAGGGTCAGGAACAAGTGCCACCCCTCCTGTCCTCTGGATGACACCTCAGGACACATTCTCATAGAAGTGAAATGGATGTGTTTCCTTACTGGTGTTCTTGTATATGAAGTACAAATAATGACACTCACAAAAAACAGAAAGGCAAGTGGGAGTTTATTATAAAGAGAATGGGGAAAGGGCAAAAGAGGCAGAACACCATTGCAGGCAATGGGGACCCTGGAGTCTGGTAGTTGCCTTCTGGACACTACTTGGGAGTAGCCCAAGCCATGTGCCATTGATTGCAAACTGCTTTCTCCCAAAGCCCATGTGATGTACCAAAGAGTTGCAGGCCACCCCTAGGGGCCTCGGTCTGTCTTGATGTCCAGCAGGTGTCTTCTTGTCACTACCTGGGAATTTCTCAGGCCAAGTGCCATCAACTACACACCATGTTCATTCAAACCTAAAATGACCTGCTAGACACAGAAAAGCTCCCAGAGAGAGGGGTCCTGAATGGATGACAAGTTAGAGTGGCTTGTCTAGGGGTTTATATGCTTCTGTGAGTTTCCTTTTCCTGTTTTCTGGGACTTAGATATGTGTCCTTCCTTGAGTCTCCTTCTCTCGGTTGGGGTCCCAGACACTGTTTCCTGCACTCTACTGGAAATCTCCTATGACTGCTTATCAGCAGGAACAACTGAAGTTTTGTAAAGCTCTGGTCACTCTCAGGAGGCCTTTGATCTCAGGAGCTCTTGACATTCCGGAGGTCTGATCCTTTCAGGAGTTTTGGAAGTTAGTTAGCATCTGTTGCCTCTCAGGAAATTTATTCTTCCCACCTTGGTCCTCCGGCCCCATTTGCCTACTTCTTTCTAGCTCCTCCTAAGTCACATTGATGGGGATGAAGCCCCCATGCTGCTGGTCCCACACTCCCATGAGGGCAGGGGTAATTTTCTTCTGAGAAGAAAGCAATTCCTTCTCCAGATGATGAGTGTCACACAATGTTCTGAAATTTATGAGAATTCTTGTAGAGATGTTGGGCAAGATGTTCTATGTGTGTCTTAGGTGCTAGGGCTGTTTTAGCCAAGTACCACAGACTGGATGATATCACAACAGAAATTGACTGTCTCACAGTTCTGGAATCTAGGTTAGTTGAAGCCACTTTGCCCACACAGGTTGTTTTCTACCATGTTCCCAAATGTTGTTGATACTTTCTAAACAATTTATTATCCCTTTTGTTTGCTTTTGGCTTTGTTTCATTTTTTGGCACTGAGGATTGAACCCAGGAGTGTTCTTCCTCTGAGCTATATATCAAGCCCTTTTAATTTTTTACTTTGAAACACGGTCTCACTAAGTTGCAGAGGCTGGCCTCAAACCTATGATTCTCCTTTCTCAGCTTCCCAAGTAGTGGGTTTATAGGCATACCACACTCGGCCATTTAATATTATCTTTTCACCCAGATTTTCCTTCAGTTTCTTGAACAGCATGGAGGCTAGAAATCAAACAGCCATTTCTGAATTCCTTCTCCTGGGACTGACGGATGACCCAGACCTGCAGCTGCTCATCTTCAGCCTGTTCCTGTCCATGTACCTGGTCACCGTCCTGGGGAACCTGCTCATCGTCCTGGCCGTCAGCTCTTACTCCCACCTCCACACCCCCATGTACTTCTTCCTCTGCAACCTGTCCTTGAATGATGTCTGTTTGAGCACATGCACCGTCCCCAAAATGCTGGTGAACATCCAGACGCAGGACCAGAGCATCTCCTATGCAGGCTGCCTTTCCCAGATCTGCTCACTCTTGACTTTTGGTGGTTTAGAAAACTGTCTCCTTGCGGCGATGGCCTATGACCGCTATGTGGCCATCTGTCACCCTCTGAGGTACACAGTCATCATGAATCCCCGCCTCTGCATCCTGCTGGTGCTACTGTCACTGCTCCTTAGTATCGCGCACGCCCTCCTGGATAGTCTCATGGTGCTGCGGTTGTCTTTCTGCACACACCTGGAGATCCCCCACTTCTTCTGTGAGCTTGCTCAGGTCCTCAGGCTCGCCTGCTCTGACACCCTCATCAATTACCTGCTGGTGTACTTGGTTTCTTTCCTATTTGTTGGAGTTTCGCTCTCTGGAATAATTGTCTCTTATATTCACATTGTGTCTTCTGTCCTGAGAATGTCATCATCAAAAGGAATGTACAAAGCCTTTTCCACCTGTGGGTCTCACCTGTCAGTTGTCTCCTTGTTCTACGGGACAGCTATTGGGGTGTATATCAGCTCTGCAGTGACTGATTCACCCAGGAAGACAGTGGTGGCCTCAGTTATGTATACTGTGGTCCCTCAGATGCTGAACCCCTTCATCTACAGCCTGAGGAACAGGGATATGAAGGATGCCCTTAGGAGACTCATGGGTGGGACAGCTTCTCCTGCATAATATATTGTTTGCTTTGGCCTAGGTTTTGAAATGAAATCAAAATAATAGGATTTTATGTCAGCTAGAGTGTCTGATCCTTCTCTCACTACATTTTCATTTTTAAAAAATCATTTAAAAATCATTTTTGAATTTTATTGGTGCAATGTGATTGTATCACATCCTAGTAAAATTCAGTGTGATACAATCATATACATAATATCACACACACACACAAACTTTCTCTGTTGCACACACACACACACACACACACACACAAATATCCTTTGTCACTACATTTTTCTTTTATCTAATTGACTACATAGAAAAATGACCAGGTCCATTTTCACTGGACTTAAAACCCAATCTTGCTTTATAGCTAACTCTGTGCAAGGTTTGACAAAGAATTCCAATTGTTTAATTACAATCTCTGCTAGGTATGGCAAACCTGTACTACTTATAATTGGGAGGCTGATACAGGAGGATGGCATGTTAGGGACAGCCCCAGCAACAATGAGAATCTCAGCAACCTTGTGTAAGAATTAAAAACATCTTTTCTTTCAAAGTAGCAAATTACATAGAAATGTGATTCTTTCCATGTTGTGATTGTAGCTTAGGCATTTGTAACTATAGCCTGGGTCTATTATCTAAACTTGTGTATTTTAAATTTTGTCTGTACTAGCAGTAAGCCAATTAATTCTTAGTGTACCCTAGACTGAGTCTCTCAACTTTGTCTTTCCTAGCAGTGAGCCAATCAATTCAGAATGTACCCTAAGACATTGTTTCTTTGTTAAATCTGTCTCTATCTGTATTAGAAAATAACCAATCATGCAGAGTTGTGAACTGTAGCCCTCCCCAAATCAGGGTGAGGGGCAGGATCTCATCAGAGATAAAAGCAGAGTGGTCCACCCACTCGGTGACATAGGATTTTCTATTTATGAAATGCTATGTGGGTTGCTATACTTAGGGAGATTGACTAGCCTTCCCACTATGCGGACCAATGTCAGTTTCTTAAGAACTATATATTTGGTGCCTCTTCCACTCTGTTTTCTCTTAGGCTAAAAGGGCTTTGGACCCAAACCCCTTCTCCTGAGCTCCAGCCCTGCTGGAGCAGTCCTAACCATGCGTTCCTGATTACCGAAATGGCTGTCCAAAGTGTGGAACAAGGCTTGACTCATTACAACTTTGCAAAGCAGTTCCAATTAGACCCAGATACAGGAGAAACCAATTCAGCTTGGACCATCATCAAATCTTAAGCAAAAGGCCAAGTGAACCCCCTTTTGTTTTCTGTTCATTTACCATAAATGTTACTCAAGCCTCTGATCTTCTAACCATTAATTTTGACACTTGCCAGGTACTGTCATGTGAGAATCTTGAAAACAGAGGCAGTTGTCTACAGTGGATAAGTATTTCTGTTCTGAACAAGTCCCTGGATATACTGGGTGGGGCCATGTCCAGGCTGGGATGATATATGGTGGACAACAGATTACCAGGGATGGACTTCAAACCTGGGATGGGTAGTTCCATCCTGAAACCCATTAAGCAAAAGCTACACTTTCACTGGGTAATGCTTGGTGTAATTCTTGACAATTACAACATAACTGTACAATGTAATCCTTTACAGTGGAATCCTGCTGTCTTAACCATAAATGTTATACAAGTAGTTGCATGCCAGGGTTAGGGGCCAATATTTATGGCTGAGATTCCTGAAGGCTCACTTAATACAGATCGATAGATGGATTGGTAAAGCAGAATGACTTGAGAAAATAAGTTAGCATTAGACATGATATTGGCTCAAACTGGATAAAATTGAAAGGGATTATTTAAAGGGGTTTCTAAAAGTCACATTAAATGCACTTATTCTATGTTTGAAACAATAAGGTTTACTTCCCACCCAGACACTACATGTTCCTGGAAGGCAAACTGGTTGGAACCAGCCTGGGAAGAACCTTATCCGATTTTGCTCACCACAGAGATGGCTACTTGAACTGCATAAAAGAGCTGGACTCATTACACTGGGGTAAAAAGGTCTCAAATCCCTAGCCAGGAAGAACGATGGACATCTATCCCACACCCAGACCCCTCAAGGTCCCAAGTCTTCTCAACTCCTGGGTTATTTCCTTGCTTCAAGGAGGTTTAGGCAACTTTGTAATCAATATAACTAAATCTAGCAGCCCAGTCATCACACCATAAGGAAGTAATAGTTGTAGAGGTTAAGGATATATAACATCCCTTGCTATGGAAACTGGACACCTGTTTGTACCCTTTACCCTGTATTGAACATGAGACCCCACAGGCATGGACTGTATGATAGCTCTCTTCAAGAGTAAAATGTCTTGGAGAGATGAGTTCTGCCAGGCCTTGTTGTTGTTGTTTTGCCATACTGGGATTAAACCCAGGCATATTCTACCTCCAAACTACACTCCCAGTCCTATTTTTTATTCTTTACTTTGAAACAGGGTCTTACTAAGTCACGGTGGGCCTCACTAAGTAGCTGAGGCTGGCTGCGAACCTGCAATCTTCCTGTCTCAGCCTCCCAAGTACTGGGATTACAAGCATGGGCCACCACGCCCAGATTGACATTGTTTTTCCAAGCTAAAAAGGATAGTGACCAAAAACCCCCATGAATGATCAGACCCCCAGCCCCGACTACATCTCATGCCTCTCACAGTATGAGGGGAATTTGGTCTTTGTGGGAAATGTGTCTGGATGCAGTGAGAGCTAAAGCTAGAATAAGAGAGCTCAACAGTTCACTCTAGCAGTGGCTTATGCCAATGTCTGGTGGAATTGTGTGAGACAGGGGATGATGCTTGAAACCTTACCTGCCAACTGGAGTGGTACCTGTGTTTTGATCCAACTGACTATCCCTTTCACCCTGGCATATCACCACCCCAAATCCTCTCTTAAACCAGTTCAACAGTGAATTAAAAGAGCAGTTTCATCTCCTGGTGACTCCTTTGACCCTCATATCTATATCAACTCCATTGGAGTCCCACGAGGAGTCGCTAGGGAATTAAAGGCTAGGAACCAAATCACAGCAGGATTTGAGTCTGTTCTATTCTGGTGGTCCACTCTTAATAAAAACACAGATTGAACAGATTATGTCTATTACAATCAACAACGATTTGTTAACTCCCCTAGGAATGCTGTAAAATGAATAGCTGAACAATTAGATGCCAGGAGCTGAATGTCATGTAAAACTAGATTAGCTTTAGATATCATCCTAGCCAAAAAGGATGCTGTGTGTGCTATGATTGAAAAACGATGTTGCACCCTCATTCCCCATGATATGGCCCCAGATGGAAACATAACAAAAGCCTTGCATGGATTAGCAACCTTATCCAATGAACTCTCTGAAAATTCGGGGATAAATGACCACTTAATTAATTTAATGGAATAATGGTTTGGTAAATGGAAAGAAATAATGGCATCAGTATTGACCTCCTTTATCATTGTTATCAGAGTAGTGATTTCTGTAGGGTGATGTATAATTTCCTGCATATGAGGATTAGTCCAGAGACTTGTAGAAACAGCCATTGATAAACAGCCTCCACACCCATAAAATAATAACCTTTTTCTACTCAATAATGCAGATGAAGAAAGTCAATTCATGTTAAAAGAATTCAAAGAAAAGTGTAAAAGTATATAAAAAGAGGGGAAAATTTAAGAAATAAAAGCCATCTTTTCTTCTGTCCTCCACTAGGGGGTGTCAGGTGTCACAACAGAGCCAGTACACAGAGGGTCCTCCCCTTGGTCCACTGATCTTGCATGTTTTATTGGACCACCCACACTGCACCTCTGCCCTGGACTGATGGGTGGCACTTTTACAGGAGGAATTCGTCCATGTTACTGCTTTGGGAAAGGGCATTTGCGAAGGATGAGTTTTTCCTGAACAGTCGAGGCAAGGCATCAATGACAGCATGATTCCTTACAAGACAAATAGCAGAGTAGAGGACCCTGGACGAAAGGAGGCATTATAACCATGGAGCAGAATTGGGGTTGATGCTGCTAGTCTTGGGTTGCCAGCTCTGATGATGTTTTCCCTACAAGGAAGTCATTTCCATAGACACAATGCATGTTTTATCACCCTGGAGAGATCACTATAATTTATTAAATAAATGTTACCCATTTGCCAGGAGATCAGCGCTCCCTCATGCTATACTGTGTTGGGGCACCATAAACAAGAAGCATTTCAGCCAGGCGTGGTGGCACACAATTGCAATCCCAGTACTTGGAGGCTGAGACAGGAAGATCTCATGTTCGAGGCCATCCTCAGCAACCTAGGGAGATCCTCAGCAACCAAAGAAGATGCTTTTTCCAATAAAAACCAAAAAGTTAGGGCTGAGGGTGAAGCTCAGAGATATAATGTGCCTGGGTTCAATCCCCAGCACAACAAAAGAAAAAAAAAAGACATGTGTCATTTTCCCCCTAGCTTCTGCATATTAGGAATGACATCCAACTTTTCACATTTTATGACTGACTAATCTTAGTATAATGTTCTCCACTTTCATCCATTTCCTTGAAAGTGACACAATTTTGTTCTTTATGGCTGAGTAAAATTCCATTGTGTACATATCCCATAGTTTTGTAATTCATTCATCTGTTGATGGACATCTCAGTTGGTTCCATAGTTTAGCAATCATGAATTGTGTAGCTATAAATAGATATGCATTCATTACTCTGGTAGTTTTGTTTCCACTCTTTTGGGTAGATGCCAAGGAGTGGTATTGCTGGGTCATATGGTAGGTTCATTCCCATTCTTCTGAGGATCCTCCACACTGTTTTCCAAAGTTGTTGCACTAATTTGCAATTCCACCAACAGTGTATTAGAGTTCCTACTTCCAAAAAATTAAAAAAAAAGTGATGTTGATGCAGTTTAGATGTAGAGAGAGGACTTGCCTGAGTAGAAATGAAGTGTATACACTCACACAGTGGAATTCTACCCAGCTTAAAGAAGAACAAAATAATGTCATTTGTGGGAAAGTGGATGGAACTGGAAAATATGCTAAGTGAGATCAGCAAGTCTCAGAAAAGGAAGGGTTGTGTGTTTTCTCTCATATGTGGAAAATAGAGAGAAATTGGGAAATGAATCTTACCTTCATTTAAGATAAATGAAGAGAGAGAGAACAGCAAAATAGAGGAAAGGGATTTTGAGAGGTAGGTGGGCAGGGGAAAGAGACTCAATGAAGTAAATAATTCTATGTACATATATGAAGTTATCAATACCAATTTCAATAACATGTTTGGGAAGTGGGAGGGAGTAGGGTAGGACCAGAGTGAAACACTAAGTTCTAAGTGCATGCATGTTTGTATCACTGAACTTCATTTTTTTGTGGTAATGTGGATGGAACCCAGGAGCCTTCAACCTGTGAGCTACACCCCCAGTCCTATAATATCCTTTTTTCATTTGAAACATGGTCTCACTAAGTTGCAGAGGGACTCACTAAATTGCTGAGGCTGGCCATGAACCTGCAATCCACCTGTCTCAGCCTCCCAGCTACTGGGATTACAAGCACATGCCACCATGCCAGGCTGACCTACATCATGATGTATAATTACAATGCACCAAAAAAGCACTTTTTTGAAAAATAGTATATAATAATAAAAAATAATTTTAAAATTTTGTAAACATCAGTGATAGATTGAAAACACATTCCTAAATGTATTTCCAAAATATCTTAATGTTTATAATTACATTATTTATACTCACTTATATAAGTATTTTAAGTCTACTATAGGAACTAGTTATCCTTACATTAATAATTATAGAGATTTCTTACACTCACTTAGGTAAGAATATTTTAAGCCCACGATAGGAATTAGTTTTCCTGACATTAGTAATTATAGAGATCAGTTATAGTCACTTATGTAAGAATATTTTAAGCCTACTATAGGAATTAGTTTCCTGACATTAGTAATGATAGACATTGCTTTGTCAATTAAAAAAAACATTTGAATTAATTAGAGAACATTTGAATGCAAGTTCCATCCAACACAGATAGACCTGAATTGTGTCCTTCGGGTCTCAGGGGACAGGAAACCAGCCATCCTGGATTCCTCCCTTCAGATCTATTGGTCTTTAGGGACACATACTCCTGGGAGTAAAAGAGTTGGTGTAATGAGGAGCTGTGGAGATTGAGCCTTCAGGGACCCAGAGGCAACAAGAGTCAGCTGGGACTGCCTCACTTCACAGCACTGGTAAGCTAGGAAGCGGCACCTGAGCCTCCTTCAGAGATGACCCTTCATGACCTGGAGCCTGAACCTTGACAAGTTTAGTCTGCCCGCACTTCTCAAAAAGTGCAGATTAAGATTTTTCACCTTCAGTATCCAGGTGAGATGTTGGTCATCACTCTTCTTGAAGCAAGCCAGGTAACACAAAGTCCTTTAGTGAAGGTTCTGAAAAAGGGGCAAGATGTGCTAATAGAATGTCATCCTGGGAGCAGCAAAGAGACTGAGAAGCAAGTGCTGCCCCATCCTGTCCCCTGAGTGTCAGCTTGGGACACATTTTCATATGAGTGAAACAGATATTTTCCTTATGGGGTGCCATCAACTACACACCACTTTCTCTCAAAACCAACACGACCTGCAAGAGAGAAAAGCTCCCAAAAGGGAGGAGCCCCAAATGGGTAACCATTTAGAGTGTCTTGTCTAGGGGTTTGTATACTTCTTTGAGTTTTCTTTCCCAGTTGGGGTCCCAGAGGCTGTTTTATTGAACTTAGATATGTGTCCTTCTTTGAGTCTCATCTCATTTGGGGTCCCAAATACTGTTTCCTGCACTCTCCTGAGAATCTCCTGAGACTGCTTATTGGCAAGAACAACTGGAGTTTTGTAAAGCTCTGGTCACTCTCAGGAGGCCTTTGATCTTGGTAGCACTTGACATTCAGGATGTCTGGTTCTTTAAGGAGTTTTGGAAGTTAGTTAGCATCTGTTGCCCCTCAGGAAATTAAGTCTTTCCACGTTGGCCCTCTGACCCTATCTGCCTACTTCTTTCTACCTCCTCCTAAGTCACACTGATGGGGATGATGCCCCCATGCTGTTGGTCCCACGCTATCATGAAGACTGGGGCAGTTTTCTTCTGAGCAGAAATCAACCCCTTCTCCAGCATGATGAGTGTTACTCAATGTTTTGAAATTTATGAGAATTGTAGAGATGTTGGGCAAGAGATTCCAAGTATGTCTTAGGTGCTAGGTCTGCTGCAGCCAATCACCACAGACTGGATGACATCACAACAGAAATTGACTGTCTCACAGTTCTGAATCATAGAGAGACTGAAGCCACTTTGTCCACACAGGCATGTTTCTAGAGTGTTCTTAAATGTCGCAACTGCTCTCTATGCATTTTATTATCTCTTTTGTTTGTTTATATTTTGTTTTATGTTTTGGCACTGAGAATTGAAGCAAAGAGTGTTCTTACTCTGAGCTATATCTCCAGCCCTTTTTATTTTTCATTTTAAAACAGGGTATTGCTAAGTTGCTGAGGCTGGCCTCAAACCGTGATCTTACTTTCTCAGCCTCCCAAGTACTGAGGTTAGAGATGTGAGCCACCACACCTGGCAATTTTATTATCTTTTCACCCCATATTTTCCTTCAGTTTCTTGAACAACATGGAGGCTAGAAACTAAACAGCTATTTCCAAATTCCTTCTCCTGGGAATGACAGATGACCCAGACCTGCAGCCACTCCTCAGCCTGTTCCTGTGTTGTACCTGGTCACCATCCTGGGGAACCTGCTCATCATCCTGGCTATCAGCTCTGTTTCCCAACTGCACACCCCCATGTACTTCTTCCTCTGCAACCTGTCCTTGAATGACATCTCTTTGAGCACATGCACAGTCCCCAAGATGCTGATGAATATGCAGACGCAGGACCATAGTATCACCTATGCTGGCTGCCTCTCCCAGGCCTGCGTCATCTTCAATTTTGTTGTTTTAGAAAACTGTCTTCTTGCTGTGATGGCCTATGACTGCTATGTGACTATCTGTCACCCTCTGAGGTACATGGTCATCATGAACCCCCACCTAAGCATCCTGCTGGTGCTGTTGTCACTGATCCTTAGCGTCACACATGCCCTGTTGTACACACTGATGGTGCTGTGTCTGTCCTTCTCCATACACTTGGAGATGCCCCACTTCTTCTGTGAGCTTGCTCAGGTCCTCAAGCTCGCCTGCTCTGACACCCTCATCAATTACCTGCTGGTGTACTTGGTTTCTTTCCTATTTGCTGGATTTGCCCTCTCTGGAATCATTTTCTCTTATTTTCATATCATGTCCTCTGTCCTGAGAATTCCATCATCAAAAGGAATGCATAAAGCCTTTTCCACCTGTGGGTCTCACCTGTCAGCTGTCTCTTTGTTCTACGGGACAGCTATTCGGGTGTACATCAGCTCTGCATTGACTGATTCACCCAGGAAGACAGTGGTGGCCTCAGTGATGTATTCTGTGATCCCTCAGATGCTGAACCCCTTCATCTACAGCCTGAGGAACAGGGATATTAAGGATGTCCTGAGGAGACTCGTGGATGGGACAACCTGTCCTGTATGATATGTTGTTTTCTTTGGTCTTGGGTTTTGAGGTAAAGTAAAAATAACAGGATTTTAGGTGAGCTAGACTGTCTGTTCCTTCTGTCACTACATTTTTCTTTTTTAAAACAGAAAGTTCCTCAATCCAATCCTCAGTATTGCTCTTACACATACACACAAACAAACACACTCACAAATTCCTTTTGTCACTATTCCTTTTGTCTAAATTGATAAATAAGCAGAATGACAAGGTCCATTTTAAGTCAAACTGAAACCTGACCTTGTATTATAGCTAATCTGTGAGGTTTGAAACATAATTCCAATTGTCTTATTACAATCATTGCTGGGGTGTGGTGGTACATGCCTGTATTCCCAGTACTTGGGACACAGACTGGAGGATTGCAGGTTCAAGACCAGCTTCGGCAATAATAAGACTCTCAGCCATGTAACAAGACCCTTTTTCAAAATTTAAAAAAATGTTTTAATAGGCTGGAGGTGTAGCTTGGAGGTAAAATTTCCCAGGGGTTTAGTCTGCCATACCACAAATACACACACACACACACACACCCACACACATGCTCACACACATATACACATGCATGCGTGTGCGCGCGCATGCGCACACATACACACACACACACACACACACACACACACACACAATTATAAATAAATGCAATATCTTTGTTCTCTTTACCCAGAAGCAAAGCCTGAAACAGGGTCCTCATTTAGCAAGTGTTTTTTGGCCTAGAATCAGAAGATAAGCTGAGATAGTGGACCAAGCAGAGGTGGTATTTAAACAAACTTTGGTCTTACCTAGACAGTAGCGCCCACTTGTCTCTATGGTTTGGGCCACTAGAATTGCAGAGTCAGTCCTTCTGGGGGGCAGAGGGGAAAGTACTTGAGGCTGAGAAGCAGTCCCTCAGATCTGTGTCCTTAAGAACTGTATCCATCAAGTAATAAAAACACCTACTCTATTTAGGTTCATTATCTATCAATTTTTGTTAATTAGATAATATCAGTGGTGTGTGTGTGTGACATCTCTATGACGTTTGAACCTGGTCAGTGAAGACACCTTCAATCCTATTAAGAAAAAAGCTAACCTGAGGTTAGTACATTGGCACAGTACAGAAGGCATAGGAAGAAAGGACTGCAGAAAGTAGAGCCAGCTTCATTCCGTCCATCAAGGGCTGGTTCTAATCCAGGTGTGCAGGTATCAGTGAAAATGTGAGTGTCGGGTTTCACACTAGAGCCAGGACACTGAGGGTCCTCCCCTTGGTCCACTGATCCTGGGCATTTCCCTGGACTATCCACACTGAGCCTCTACTCTGGACTGATGGGTGGCACTTGCGTTGGAGAAATGCCTCCATGTTACTTGTTAGGGAAAGGGTATTTGCAAAGGATGAGTTTTTTTTTTTCCTGAACAGTCTAGGTGAGGCATCAATGTGAGCATGTTTCCCTGTTTCAGGAAACTAGGTCCCAGAGACAAGAGACAGTGGCCGCAGGTGGATAGCAGGTTACTTTATTCACTAGTGAAGGCTCAGTAAGCAAAACTTTGGGTCTGAGCCCTGAAATAAGAACATGAAATTTCTTTTATACATTTGGTTACTTAATTTTATAGAGGGGGCGAGTGAGAGACATGTTTTTCCTAGTGTAAGCAAGATGTAGAAGCAGAACAGCAATTAGTCAGTATATGGTTTCTCTTTTTCTTTCAGTTCTGGGCATTATCTTGTGGGCTGTCTGGGAAGGCTCTGCTTGTTAATGTCTGAGGGGGCCTATGAAGTAGCTTTATTCCTCTATCTTATTCCTAGGCTTCTAACCAAGAAGGCTTCAAGGGTATAGCTGGGATCCTGCCTCATTCCCACCTTTTGAGACTTCTTAACATGCTTAATGACAAGTTCTCAATTTTTGAGATTACTTTCAGTAAGAGCCATAAGAGTGGTATATGGGATGGGTCCTTTTTAACTATTGAAGTTTCTATTACTTGTTGGATTAATCCCTTGATATACGGTATGAGACAGCATCTGCCCAGGATGAAAACTCCCATTACTGCTATTAAGGTGGTTTAGACAGAGGCCAATAATGTTTTCTAGTTTTTAGACCATTTTTTGGAACACATTGCTAAATGGGTTGTAGGCTCCGGAGTTTTCTGCCAATTCATCAGCCAGGGTGAAGGTTCAGGTAATGATTCCATCAGGGGCAGTGTAATTTGGTATAAAGGTCCATCATTGACACCCCAGCATCAGATAAACACCTCCTTTTTTGCCAATAACATATCTAAAGCGATCCTGTTTAACCAGGTCATCTGACTGGTGGGGCCTAATTGGTCAACAATTACTTATATTGCATTTTGGGTGCAACTGACAAATCTTTGCTGATTATAGTAGATGTAATTTATCCAATGTACATTTTTATTGATTGTGACACACCAGAAAAGAGACTCAAAACCTGCAGCTATTTGTTCTCTTGCCTTTAACTCATCTGGAACTCCCCTGGGTATCTCTGTGGCATCTAAGTTCACGTGGGAATCAAAGGACACTCCCAGTCCAGGTATGATCTCACTCTGGGCCCTGTGGAGACCTTTTTGCCCTTCTTTGCATTTACACATGATGGCGAATGGTACTACTAGCTGAACCAGTGCAGACATTCCCTTCAGGAACTTGACAGGGTTGAGAATTAAACTGAACCACAATACCACCAGATGTCTACCCAAACATCAGATAACTCAGTCCTTTTGGTATAAGCTTTAGCCTCCTAGCAGGTCAGGTTAACAAGAAAGATACCCCTACTTGTGTCTCTCAAGTAAGCCATGCTGTAAAGTTGGCAGACTTGGAGGGGGCTGAATACCCCTGGAGGTCCCCATAGGGCTCTGGAGAGAATGTTTGTCCTAATTAGTGCTGGTATCTCTCTTAGGGAATAAGAAGGCCAGAGTCTTACAAGTCTAATTGGAAGGGTTTCTGTTTCCTTTAAAAAGATCTAAAAGACAGCTCAAGCCAGCCTCAGCCGAACTCCACCCCAAAGGAAAAAGAACTGTTTGTGCTTCAGCCGGCCAGTGATACATGTAACAATCTGCCTTGCTTGAACTCTATAAAGAATATTTAACCCATTTCAGTCATGCATTTGTGTCTCCAAAACTGTTTTTTATTTTTAAAGTTGGTTTTATATTTTTTATCTCTACTACAGTTATCTTGGTTGTATCATTTTTGGCCTCATAATGATGTGTTGTTGAAAGTTACAGGAACAGGGGTCTCTCTCAGTGGGGCTGCAGGGTTCCTGGGCTCAATGATCTGTAATCTGAAACGGCCTTTGGGATCTCTTCTAGAAATATCTGCTCCTAGCCCTTATACCCTGGTCGTTTCTACTGGTTCCTGATCCATTGCATAGGGGTTATCAGTAAGAAACAGCAAAGGATTACGCCGATAGTTTTGACAAGCTTGAGGAGGGATTACCTGAGTAATGTGAATCTTATTCATTAGAGGCCTCCGTGATGGGTTCACCCATTGTATATTGACTGTCCACCCTTGAATATTGGTGGTCCACCAGACACTGTCCAAATTAGGGCAGGGCCTCATCTGAGTATAACTTGAACCCGATTCAAGGCAGAAGGATTTGTCAGCCTGGGTGAGTTGACATTAGATTTTCAGCCTACCACAAAATATAACTTGACATGCATCAAATTTGACAACAGGATTGCTATTTTTGATCACATTAATGGTGAAGATTGCAGAGGCTGTCGGCAAGAACTCTATTAGCCTTCCCCACAGGACAAGAAGTGCCCATTGTTTTTTCATCCTATCAATGCAAAGTCAAATTGGGCAGCACCTAAGTGTTAAAATTAAGACCAGGTACCGGACCCCCCGCGCGCGCCCCACCCCGGCAGCCCCCGGCCACCTCGCCGGGCCCCTTGTGCATCAGGTACCGGACCGCCCGTGCG
>PVJS01031985.1:0-23063 GCA_004027185.1 Glis glis | reverse complement strand
CGGCCCGCGCGCCCCCCAGCCCCGACTGCGCCTGCGCGCCGCGGCCGCCGGGCCCGGACTGCGCCTGCGCGCCGCGGCCGGGCCCGGACCGCGCCCGCGCGCCGGCCCGCGGGGCACGCCGGGAAGTGGAGTCCCCCTCCCCGCCCCGCCGCGCAGGCGCCTCGCGCTTTCGGTCCCTGGCAGCCGCAGCCACTTCTGCCCAGACGAGCTCTGCGGATGCCTGTGCGCGGGGAGGCGGGCAGGGCTGAGCTGCGCCGTGCGGCCCGGCCTCCGTGACTTTGGGAGCCTTTTTTGTGACGTCCCGGAGGGGGGTGGGGCCGAGGGCGGGGCGGGAAGCGGCGGCCGGGCCTGAGTCCCCACACCTGGGCAGGGGCGGGGCCCGCGGAACCCCTCTCCTATCGCGCTGGGCGTGCGGGGAGGCGTCGTAGCGAAGAGTGGAAAAGGGGGGTCGGGGCCCCAGACCCGGCTTCCACACGGCTGTGCCTCAGTTTCTTGCAGAATGGGGCCGAAAACGAACGGGGCGAGAGCAAGAGAAATCAGGCCACCTCCTTGTTTAGCATCTCCTCGGGAGTATTGATTCCGCACTGTATTCCAGCCAAGGTCCTGCTTGTTGGGGCCTGAGCCCCCAACCTGACCCCCCACTTTGATGGGGCCTGGTTCCCCCCTGGACTCTGAGCCCCCATCTTGATGGACCCTGGTCCCCTCATGGAACCTGCCCTCCCACCCTGATGGAGCCTGGGTCACCCCACCCTCCCCCATAAAGACTGAGCCATCTTTGACCCCACCTGAACCCCGCATGATCAGACCAGATGCAGTGACGAGGTAGCTGGAGGAAGTGTTAGAGGAGAGGGAGGACATGCGCAAAGGCCATGAGGTGGGGACCAGCCGGACGTGACCGCAGCTGACCCCTGGCCCTAGGCTTCCCTGGGCCCTGCCTGAGCTCTGGCTTGCTGAGTCCCAGCCCAGACACCCACATGTTCCTATCCTGGTCACTTGGTCATGGGTGCTGGGGGTGGAGAGGGCAGCTTAGCGAGACCATGCCTATGGCCTGTTGTGGCCCTGGCCCTCGGGCTGTGCCAGTGGCCTATCTGGCAGGAATCCCAGGCTTCCAACAGCTGCATCAACACCTCAGGCTGGGTGGAGGGCGGCTCCCTCCCATCTGGTCTTGTTAGGCTGGTGTCCCAGCTGGGGACAGGTGGGTAGACCTGTCCACCAAAAGGAAAACATCAGGTGAGGTGGCTGGAAGGAGAAGTCCAAGAGCGAGCCCCGGGACCAGAGGCTGCTTTGCTGGCTGTCCAGGGCTGGGCCTTGGCTTCCTCCTCAGGCCCTTCTGTCCCACACCCTGGAGGCTCTGGGAGACTGGCAGGGTGTCTCGTTGGTGCGGCTCCTTGGCAGTGTGCCCTTCTCCAGGGTTCCACGTGTTATCTTTCATTCTCTGTGACGGGTCTGTCATTGCTGACCGTGTCACAGAGTTGGCATGAGGCAACTTGTCAATAAATAGTAATTAGAATTAGCGCCGGGCTTGGTGGTGCATGCTTGTAATCCTAGTACTTTGGAAGGCGGAGACCGGAGGATCCGGGTTCACGGCCAGCCTCAGCTCTCTCTCTCTGTCTCTCTGTCTCTCTCTCTCTCTCTCTCTCTCTACTTAGTGAGGCCCTCTGCAACTTCGTGAGACCCGGTTTCAAAATAAAGTATAAAAAAATAGGGCTGGAGCTGTAGCGCGGAGGTAGAACGCCCCTGGGTTCAATCCCTGGTACCTCAAAAAAAAAAAAAGAATTAGTCTGAGGTTGCACAACATCCCCACACGTCACATCCCCGGGAAGCAGCGAGTGGGTAGAGGGAGGTGCTGGGTTTGTGGCCCTTCTAGCTGACCCCGTGTGGGGCCCTGGCTCCCAGGAAAGCCTGTTCCCCAGGCTCTAGAACATCTCGGAGTGGTGGGTGGCAGATGTCTGGGGGTTTTGCTGGCTTGTTTTGGGGCCACAATATTCAGTTTTCCTTTGGGGGACCTCTCAGGTTTGAGTTGACCCCAAGCCCCAGCTGCGCACAGTCCCAGGCCGCAGGGATCTGTTCAGGGGCCTCCGATGGTGGGGATCTCTGGATGTTTCTGAGAACACAGTACCGGGAGGGCAGAGCTGTGGAGAATCACGTGTGCTAGATGCTTTTGTTGCTGTCCTGTCCTGTTGGGAAGAGAGAGAGGATCATGGGAGGCGGAGGGCTGTGGAGATAAAGTGAGAGGTGGGAGAATGGGACCCCCTGGGGAGGGACACAGGCTGTGACCTCTGGATGCCATAAACCAGTGCCCAGGCCAGCTCAGCCCCTTACTGTGGTAGAAAGAATGAAACCCCCAAAACATCCACATTCTGGTCACCAGAGCCTGTGGCCATGTCACCTCCTGGGGCAGAAGGGACTCCGCAGATGTGATAAGCGAAGGCCTCTGGGATGGGGGGATGGTCCTGGGCCACCCAGGACCCAATGTCCCCAGAGGGTCCTCAGGAAAGGGAGGTGGCAGGGGGTCAGAGAGAGACTGGGAGACGCTGCGCTGCCGGTTCTGAGAATGGAGGAAGGGGCCGCGAGCCGAGGGCTGTGGGGCCTCCCGGAGCTGGAAGAGGCGGACACGGGCTCTCCCTGAGCCTCCAGGAGGGACCGGCCCTGCCTGCAAACCAACCACAGCTGTCGGGTCATTGGTGTAGACAGTCCTGCACAGCTGCACGGCGGGAGCTGTTCTGCGCCCCACTGCCTCACGACAGGCAGGTAAAGCCCCAAGGGCCAGGGTCCCGTGAGGGAGCCAGGCAGAAGCTGGTGGTCGGTGCCTGGGTGCACCCGCCCTACCTCTCCATCTGCCTTTGGAGCCAGTGGTGGGGATGGGAACACCCATGTGGCTATTTTTTTTTTTTTGAGGTACCGGAGATTGAACCCAGGGGCATTCTACCTCCAAGCTACACCCCTGGCCCTATTTTTTATACTTTATTTTGAAACCGGGTCTCACGAAGTTGCTGAGGGCCTCACTAAGTAGCTGGGGCTGGCCGTGAACCCAGATCCTCTGGTCTCTGCCTTCCAAGTACTGAGATTACAAGCGTGCGCCACCATACCCGGCCCACATGGCTATTTTTGGGAAGGCATCCATTGCCACCCTACGCCAGGCAGAGAAACAGGGATGGGGCGGCCATGCCATTCTGGAGAGCATATAAAAAAAAAAGATTTTATTTTGTACTGGGGCTTGAACCTGGGGGCGTTCTACCTCTGAGATAACCCCAGCCCTTAAATTTTTTTTCTTTTTTAAATTTTCAGTGTCTTGCAAAGTTGCTGAGGGCCTTGCTAAGTTGCTGAAGCTATCCTTGAACCTGCAATTCTCCTGTCTCAGCCTTCCAAATATTGGGATTACAGATGTGTGCCACCCTGCCTGGCCAACACTGAGGCTTTTTGTGTGTGTGTGTGTGTGTGTGTGTGTGTGTGGGTGGTACTGGGGATTGAACCCAAGGGCGTTCTACCTCCGAGCTACACCCCCAGCCCTATTTTTTATTCTTTATTTTGAAACAGGGTCTAAGTTGCGGAGGGCCTAAGTAGCTGAGGCTGGCCATGAACCTGTGATCCTCCTGTCTCAGCCTCTTAAGTACTTGGATTATAAGTGTGCGCCACCACGCCCGGCTTCTTATTTTTATTTTGAAACAGGGTCTCACGTCTCACGAGGTTGATGAGTCTCACCACTTGCTGAGGCTATCCTCAAACCTGTGATCCTCCTGTCTCAGCCTCCCAAGTACTGGGATTACAAGCATGCGCCACCACACCTGGCTACATGGGGGCTTTTGGCTTTTAACTATATATGTATATATATGTATACATATATACACATATGTATACATATATATGTATAATATGTATATATATATATATACATATATATATATATATATTTGTGTGTGTGTTTGTGGTACTGGGGATTGAATCCAGGAGCAGTCTACCTCTGAGCTACACCCCCAGCCCTATTTTTTATCCTTTATTTTGAAACAGGGTTTCACTAAGTTGCTGAGGGTCTCACTAAGTTGCTGAGGATGGCCTCGAACCACGATCCTCCTGTCTCAGCCTCCCATGTGCTGTGATGCCCGGTGTGGGAAGAGCGTTTCTGCAGACGGGGCCCGGCGGGGAGGTGAGAGCAGGCACGCGCACACTGGCCGGGGCAGCCTTGGTACAGATTTTATTTCTGCTTGAGCAGGGGGCTGCGAGGGAGGCACGAGGCGTGAGGGGGCTGCACCCTGGGCTTGTGGCCCCAGGTCCTTGCCCAGGGGTGGGGAGGCCTCCCCCACCTGGCATGCGGGGACACCCCAGTCCGCGTCGCGCTCAGCCCACCGGCTTGACCTTGGCGATGAACAGGGCGGCCGCCTTCTCCAGGAACTCCTCCCGGGCCATGGGCGAGCTGGGCCGCCGCCCGGCCGCCGCGCGGTCCATGGCGAGCGCCAGGCTGTCGGGCCCCAGGCGCGAGCCGGCCTCCAGGTAGCGCGCGGGGGCGGCCGTGTGGTCGCCGGCCCCCAGGGCCCCCTCCAGGGTGTCCAGCACGGCCTGGCCCACGCGCCGATCGGCCACCGCCAGCCCCGGGTCCTCCAGCAGCTGGAAGAGGGCTCCGGCCCGCGCCACGAACTCCAGCAGCACGAAGCAGGTGAGCATGCCGGCGCGGAAGACGCCCAGCGGCACGGCCTCGTGGTCGCGGCACTGGATCTTGCGCAGCAGCGGCGCCACCACCTCCTCGGGGGCCTGGCCGTCGCGGCAGATGCGCTTGAGCAGCTCGCTGTAGGTGCGGCCGTCCAGCCCCGGCCTCTTCTTGCGGCCGCTGGCGCTCAGGCACTCGTAGGCCACGCTGACGTTGTTGTTGAAGGCCGTCCTGCGGGCAGTGGACCGGGGTGGGGGTTGTGGAAGCCAGGCGGGGCCCCACCCGAGGGCTCCCCGCTGCGCCTCCCTCCATTCCGGCAGTCCCCGGCCATCATGGCCCTATGATCCCCCTGGGATCCCTGCTGGTCTCAGGTCCCCGCCAGAGCGCCGGCCCAGGAGGGCACTGGTAGAGCCCTGGCACACAGCTGGTGCTCAGTAACTGCTGAAAGACCAGGTGTCCCCTGGGGCATCTGCCCAGGGACCCTCCATGGGGATTAAACTGGGGTGCTCTATCACTGAGCTACATCCCCGACCCTTTTTATTTATTTTATGGTACTGCGGATTGAACCCAGGGGCATTCTACCTCCAAGCTAACCCCCAGCCCGCCCTCCCTCCAGTTCTCTCTCTCTCCCTTTTTTTTTTTTTTTTTTTTTTTTTTTTTGCGGTACTGGGGATTGAACCCAGGGGCGTTCTACCTCCGCGCTACACCCCCGGCCCTATTTTTTATACTTTATTTTGAAACTGGGTCTCACGAAGTTGCGGAGGGCCTCACTAGGTAGAGAGAGCGAGAGACAGAGAGAGAGAGAGAGAGAGAGAGAGCGAGCTGAGGCTGGCCGTGAACCCGGATCCTCCAGTCTCCACCTCCCAAAGTACTGGGATTACAAGTGTTCGCCACCACGCCCGGCACTCTCTCTTTTTTTTTCTTTTTGTGGTACTGGGATTGGACCCAGGGTCATTCTACCTCCAAGCTAACCCCCAGCCCTATTTTCTTATTTTGAAACAGGGTCTCACTAAGTTGTGGAGGGCCTCACTAAGCTTCTGAGGCTGGTCATGAACCTGTGATCCTCCCGTCTCAGCCTCCTACAATTTTTTCTTTTGAAATGGATTCTTGCTGGGCGTGGTGGCCCACATTTTGTAATCCCAATACTGGGATTACAGGCATGCACTACCACTCCTGGCATACCCCTAGACCTTTATATTTATTTTTATTTTTTGTTGTACCGGGGATTGAACCCAGGGGCATTCTACCTCTGAGCTACACCCCCAGTCCTATTTTATATTGAAACAGGGTCTCACAAAGTTGCAGAGGGTTTCAGTAAATTGCTGAAGCTGGCTGCAAACCTGCGATCTTCCTGTCTCAGCCTCCCAAGTACTGGGATTACAGGCATGTGTGGCTGTGCCTGGTAGGGTTACCTTCTTTTTCTCCCCACAATGCTACAGATACTGCAGTGAGGGGGGGCACGAGCTGAGTGGCTGCAGGGACACCAGCCCCCGAGGTTGACCACGTTCACTGCTGTGGCCTGGGGAGGCAGCTCCCTGCCCCCGCCCGGGCACCTCAGGCCCTGCGTGTGCTGAGCCCTTCCTGGTGGCCCACAGTGGCCGTCACACAGGCCGCTTTGGGACATATGGGGAGACTGAGGCTCTGAGAGGCCGATGGTCTGGCCCCAGATCAGTCAACGCTAGCCACCTGGGTCATCGCTGTGGCTCAAGTTGGGGGTTGGGGACACATGTCCTGTCCAGAGAGTCCCTGGCTCCTGTACCTTCTTGTGCAGGGAGCTTGTCTGATATGGGAGGGGTGCACCAGGTATGGATACACTGGCCTCGAACCCGCGATCCTCCTGTCTCAGCCTCCTGAGTATCAGGATTACAAAGGTGCAGCACCGTGCCTGGCTTCTCTTGTACTAATTCTGACTCCTCCGGGGGTGGCAGCAGGGGGAGGGGGAGCCATCTGGACCCTCATTTGTCTCCGGAGCATCCCCTGGGCGCGGCTCTGAACCTTGTCCCGATCTGATCTGCCTCCAGATCGCCCGCTGCCCTGGGCTGCGTGGTCTCCGCGAGTCGCTGAGCCTGGCTTGCCTGTCCTGGAGAATGCAGATCTAGCCCCTGTATCTCTGGCGTCTGCTGAGGACAGTACAGACCTGGTGCCAGGTGCCCAAGACTGTGCCCAGCGTGTGGGAGGCCGGCTGCGTGTGAAAGCTGTTCACTGCACGTGCCGGCCTCGTGGACAGGAAGGTGCTCAAGGGGGTAATTACAGCCCGTGGGAGCAGGAGGGAGGAGGAGGACGGATTGGGCAAGAGAGGCAGGGGAGGGGCACCCACCTTCCTGGCTGTGTCACATCCGCCCCACCTGGGGGATCCCGGGGGAGGGGATCCCGCTGAGTCACGACAGGTGACAGGTGGGCAGAACTGAGGTGTTGAGCTCCGGGCTTGGGCGGGCCCGGGTGGGAGTGCTGGCTTGGCCTTGAACCTCACCAGGCAGGGTCGCTGGGGCGCTTGTTTCCTGCAGGGAGGGCTGGGGTGGCTTCTCCTAGACCTGGCACACGGATAGCATCTACAGCTCAGGCCCTCAGCACTGCGGAACACTGTGCCAAGCGTGTGGGGGAGGGGCGAAGCACCCATGCTCCTGACCCATCACGTGACATTAAGGGGCTTCCTGATTGTGGAGGGGAATCGGTGGCCAGGCTGCCCCCACCCAGGGAGGAAAGGAGCAGGTCTGGCTCTCCTGAACACAGGTGCCATTGAAGCTGAGCATGGTGGCACACACCTGCAATCCCAGTACTTGGGAGGCTGAGACCGGAGGATCACAGGTTCGAGGCCAGCCTCGGCCACTTAGCAAGACTCTCAGCAACCTAGTGACATCCTGTTTCAAAACAAAAACTAAATAAAGGGCTAGGGGTAACTGGGCGAGGTGGCGTACACTTGTAATCACAGTACTTGGGAGGCTGAGATAGGATAGCAGATTCAAGATCAGCCTCAGCTACTTAGTGAGGCCTTCCACAACTAAGTGAGACCCTGTCTCAAAATAAAAGAATAAAATAGGGTTAGGGAGCCGGGCATGGTGGCGCACGCTTGTAATCCCAGTACTTTGGGAGGCGGAGACCGGAGGATCCGCATTCGTGGCCAGCCTCAGCGCTCTCTCTCTCTCTCTCTCTCTCTCTCTCTCTCCCTGTCTCTCTCTCTCTACTTAGTGAGGCCCTCCGAAACTTCGTGAGACCCAGTTTCAAAATAAAGTATAAAAAATAGGGCCAGGGGTATAGCTTGGAGGTAGAACGCCCCTGGGTTCAATCCCCGGTACCGCAAAAAAAAAAAAAAAATAGGGTTGGGGGTGTAGCTCAGAGATAGAATGCCCCTGGGTTCCATCCCCAGTACCACCAAAAAATAAATAAAAATAAATAAATAAGTAAAAAGGGCTGGGGGTGTAGCTCAGAGGTAAAACACCCCTGGGTTCAATCCCCAGTACCACCACCAAAAAAAGAAAGGGGGGGGCTGGGAGCTGGCAGTGTAGCTCAGAGGTAGAATTCACCTGGGTTTAATCCCTGGTAACACACGTGCGCGTGTGCCCACATACACACACATAGAGAGAAAGAAAGAAAGGTTCCATCAAAGCCTGGCGTTTGTCTTCTGTGTTCACCACTGGGGACACTCCCCTTCCTGGTGACCATGTGACCTAGGAGCTGGTGTGTCTAACACCTGCACCCCACTTGCCCATCTCCTCCTGTGTCCCTTTTTTTCTTTGTTTCTTCCTTCCTTCCTTCCTTTCTTTTTTTTTTTTTTTTTTGCAGTACTGGGGATTGAACCCAGGGGCATTCTACCTCCAAACTACACCCCCAGCCCTATTGTTTGTTCTTTTATTTATTTATTTATTTATTTATTTATTTATTTTCGGTACCAGGGATTGAACCCAGGGGCGTTCTACCTCCAAGCTACACCCCCGGCCCTATTTTTTATACTTTATTTTGAAACTGGGTCTCACGAAGTTGTGGAGGGCCTCACTTAGCTGAGGCTGGCTGCAAACCCGGATCCTCAGGTCTCCGCCTCCCAAGTACTGGGATTACAAGCATGTGCCACCACGCCCGGCTTTGTTCTTTATTTTGAAACAGGTCTCACTAAATTGCCAAGGGCCTCACTAAGTAGCTGAGGCTGGCCGGGAACCTGCGATCCTCCTGTCTCAGTACTGGGATGACAAGCGTGCTCCCAAGTACTGCGATGACAAGCGTGCGTCACCATGCCTGGCTAGTTTTTTTTTTTTTTTTGCGGTACCGGGGATTGAACCCAGGGGCGTTCTACCTCTGCACTACACCCCTGGCCCTATTTTTTATACTTTATTTTGAAACCGGGTCTCACGAAGTTGCAGAGGGCCTCACTAAGTAGAGAGAGAGAGAGAGAGAGAGCGCGCGAGCTGAGGCTGGCTGCGAACCCGGATCCTCCGGTCTCTGCCTCCCAAAGTACTGGGATTACAAGCGTGCGCCACCACGCCCGGCTAGTTTTCATTTTAAAACAGGGTCTCCCTAGGTTACCGAGAGTCTTGCTACATTGCTGAGGTTGTCCTCGAACCTGTGATCCTCCTGTCTCAGCCTCCCAAGTACCGGGATTACAGGCATGCTCCACCATGCCCAGCTGTGGCGCACCGTTGCTTGGCACCTGCTTCTCCCTCCGGCTTCCAGGGTTCTTCTGAGTGTACCCCCTTATAAAATCGCCATGCAAACATCTGCCTCAGGCTCTGCTTCGGGGAGCCCCCCCCCCACCTCCAGCCAAGAACACCAGCACGCCCACCTCCAGCCAGTCATCCCGAGCTGAAGTTTCAAGTCAGTCTTTCTACCACCCACATGCACTAAACAGGAATCCCTCGGTCACCTCCCCTGGGTTTGGAACTGTCCCTACCAGGGACACAGGCCAGCGTACTGTCCCCTGCACCACACGGGGCACAGCCTCCCTCCAGGCCTTCCCTCCTGCAGCCCTACACTAGGCTCTAAGTCGGCCTCCTACTGCTGCCCTAGCCGGGCCTCTCCCTTTAAGGGCCCTGGGCCGCCCAGGGTCCAAGCCCCCTCCTGCAGCTATTCCGTTCTGGATGGATGGACAGGGATGCCTTGTGACCTCTGACCCAGTCCTCTCCAGGCTCCTTGACCTTCAGGACCATGGGCTGAGAGAACGCAGCGTGTACCTGCACAAAGGCAGCGAGAGTGAAAGGCGACAGTGGGGCCCCAAATGCCCACCGCCCACGGGCCCAAGTCCCCGCGCCCCTTTCCCAGGAGTGCTCGGACTACAACTCCCAGCACACCCCGCGGCGGGCCCTGGTGCGCGGGGCTTGCCGGAAATTATAGTCCAGGCCAAAAGCTCAACGACCTCCCGCCAGAGGCACGAGGACCACAACTCCCAGCGTGCCCAGCTCGGTCCACACTGCCCCTGGCGCGGTGCGTGCCGGGACGTGTAGTCCGGCCGCGGCCCCTCCCGCCTCCTGCCCGCACCTCTGCGAGTGGTGAGCCAAGCGGAGATGCCACAGCGCGCGGCCCAGGCGCTGCTGCTGGAGCAGGAGCTGTCCCGGGGGCTCCCCGGCGCCGCCGTTTGCCGGCGAGCGCAGGCCCATGTTCTCGAAGTAGTGCGCCAGGAAGGCGATGGGCTCCTCGGGCCGCGCCTCCAGCACCTTCAGCAGGGCCGAGCGCAGCATCTCCGTCACGCCGACTTGTCTTAGGAAGTCCTCCTCGTTTTCGGCACCCATCGTCGACTGCGACACCGACGAACGGCCGTTGTCCGTGAAACTGGCCGCCGATGCCACCGCCGGCCTCCGCTTGTCCACTGCCGCCATCTTCGCTGAGGGCGGCGGGGCCGGAAGCGCTGCCATATTCCACAGTGTAATGAGGCCCCCTGGACGGCCATCTTGGTTAAGGGCAGAGGGTGCCTGGCACCGCTGTAAGACTCTGGGAAACAGCAGGAGTAGGCCACCCTTTCCCCTAGGTCCTAATTGGCACTCTCCCCTTGCTTCTCTCCGCGTGCACTTCCTGGCTTTCGCTCGGAACTGAAATGTGCCAGACTCCAAAATGGCTGCCTAGAAAGGGCTTGGTTTCTGGCATGAAGTCGGATTGGTTGCCATCTTGATAGTGGGCGAGGCCTTCATTAGCATTGTCGCCTAGCAACCAGTCTCTCTGGGTACCAGAGAAGCATGACCGAGCAAGCACTGGAATGGACCGCTGTAACTCCAGGACTAAACATCTTTTTTTTTTTTTTTTGCGGTACCGGGGATTGAACCCAGGGCATTCTACCTCCGAGGTACACCCCCGGCCCTATTTTTTTATCCTTTATTTTGAAACCGGGTCTCACGAAGTTGCGGAGGGCCTCACTAAGTAGCTGAGGCTGGCCGCGAACCCGGATCCTCCGGTCTCCGCCTCCCATGTACTGGGATTACAAGCGTGCGCCACCACGCCCGGCTAGGACTAAACATCTTTTTCCGGTGTTCTTGGGAGCCCAAAGCCTCGGGCCAAGCTCAGCCAAGCCTTCGGCCTCACCCTGTCTTGGTCTGAGTGTGTTTGGCGCGCTTTCTGGGGGACCCTTCCCCAGCCGCCTTCTTGGGGTCGGCTCTGACTCCACTTTTTCACCCAGCCTAACAGTCTGTGGGTTCGCCTGGTGCCATCCCAGACCGTTACCCTTCCCGACCACCAGAGGGCATTCTACCTCCAAGCTACACCCCCAACCCTATTTTTTATTCTTTTTTTGAAACAGGGTCTCACTAAGTTGCGGAGGGCCTCACTAAGTAGCTGAGTCTGGCCGGCAACCCGGATCCTCAGGTCTCAGCCTCCCAAGTACTGGATTACTAGCGTGCGCCACCACACCCGGCTTGGCTCCCCCATTCTTGTCTGGCCTGGTTCCTCTCGGCCTTCAGCCGAACACTCCCCAGGTTCTTTGGGGAATCTTAGTTATTTGTTAAGCACTGCACCCCCTGACCCGAAACGCGCAGAGGGGCTGATGTTTGCCAACCCAGACAGTGCCCAGGAGGCGCCCGGGTGTGAGAGCAGTACAGAGGTTCCAGCAGCTTCTCAACATGACAGAACAACCCGCGATCAGACCACGTGGCTTTATTCTCCAGCAGGGCGCCGAGGAGGGGGGCCCGGCGCCCCGGGAGCGGTCCCAGGTGTGTGGCCATCAGGGAAAGAGGCGCACAGCCAGCCCTCTCCGCCGCCGTCCAGGGCCCCAGCTGGGTGGGGGAGACCAGCACCTCACGCGGGGCCGCCTGTCTCCCTTTGTCCTTCAATGGCAGGAGCTACAGAGAAGCTGGTGGGGTCCTCGGGCACCTGCTGGCAGCGTTTCCACAGGCGGTAGGCGGGGATCGCCAGCAGAAGCAGCCCCAGCACCAAGCTGCTGGCCCACAGGGCGGTGGGCGCCGGGATAACCTCGGGGCTGGGGGCTGGAAGAGCAGGAGGAAGGGGTGGTCAGGAGCCCGGACGCCTCTGCCGGCCCCGCAGCCACCAAAGAGCCTCCGCACCACCCGGCTCCCCGAAGTCTTACAAGGACTTCACAGCGAACCTTTAGAAATTTACATGGGAGCCTGGCTTGGTGGCGCACGCTTGTAATCCCAGTATTGGGAGGCTGAGACAGGAGGATCGCAGGTTCGAGGACAGCCTCAGCAAGTAGTGAGACTCACATCAACCTAGTGAGACCCTGTTTCAAAATAAAAATAAAATAGGGCTGGGGGTGTAGCTCGGAGGTAGAATGTCCCTGGGTTCAATCTTTAGTACCCAGAAGAAAAGAAATGTACATGGGACCTTCTAGTTTAGAAATGGAGGGTGTAGCTTTGAGGTAGAACGCCTCTGAGTTCAATCCCCAGTACCGCAAAAAAGGAAGGAAGGAAGGAAGGAAGGAAGGAAGGAAGGAAGGAAGGAGAAAGAAAGAAAGAAAGAAAGAAAAAAGAAAGAAAGAAAAAGAAAGAAAGAAAGAAAGAAAGAAAGAAAGAAAGAAAGATGGATGGAAGGAAGGAAGGAAGGAAGGAAGGAAGGAAGAGGTTGTCCAACGAGGTGGCTGCTGGCCGCCACCTACATGTGAAAGGGGGCTGGCTGAACAGAAAACAGCTGCCCTGCACAACGACCCTGTGTTTCAAAGCTTATTCGTGTGGAAAATTTGGACTGTACTGAAAAGTATGTAACCCAGGCGTGGTGGCGCACGCTTGTAATCCCAGTACTGGGAGGCTGAGACAGGAGGATCGCAGGTTCAAGGCCAACCTCAGCAAGTTAGCAAGACCCTCAGCAAGTTCGTGAGACCCTGTTTCCAAATAAAGAATAAAAAATAGGGCTGGGGGTATAGCTTGGAGGTAGAATGCCCTTGGGCTCAATCTCCATTTCCGCAAAAATTAAATAGCTGGGCGTGGTGGCGCACACTTGCAATCTCAGTACTTGGGAGGGGGAGACCGGAGGATCTGGGTTCGTGGCCAGCCTCCTCAGCTCTCTCTCTCTCTCTCTCTCTCTGTCTGTCTCTCTCTCTCTCTACTTAGTGAGGCCCTCCGCAACTTTGTGAGACCCGGTTTCAAAATAAAGTATAAAAAATAGGGCTGGGGGTGTAGCTCAGAGGTAGAACACCCCTGGCTTCAATCCCCGGTACCGCAAAAAAAAAAAAAATAGATAAATAAATAAAACAAATAAATTTGAAATTATAACCAGGTGTGGTGGCACACACTTGTAATCCCAGTAATTGGGAGGCTGAGACAGGAGGATCACAGGTTCAAAGACAGCCTCAGCAACTTAGTGAGGCCCTCCACAAGTTAGTGAGACCCTGTGTCAAAATAAAAAATAATGTAGGGCTGGGGTTGTAGCTCAGAGGTAGAATGCCCCTGTATTCAATCCCCAGTAACACATACACACACAAAAATTGAAATTATGTATTTGTTTTCTATTTCTATTTTGATCCTGTAGGCTATTCTAGTCTATAAACCTTAGAATCTACCAAGTGCTTGAAAATCTACATGGCCCCCGAAATCTACAGCCACTGAAGCACCCTACTACATGGAGAAACTGAGGCTGGGAAGTTTTTTTTTTTTTTTTGCAGTATCGGGGATGGAACCCAGGGGCGTTCTACCTCCGGGCTACACCCCCAGCCCTATTTTTTATTCTTTATTTTGAAACAGGGTCTCACTAAGTTGCGGAGGGCCTCACTAAGTAGCTGAGGCTGGCCGTGATCCCGGATCCTCCGGTCTCAGCCTCCCAAGTACTGGGATTACAAGCGTGTGCCACCATGCCCAGCTCTAGCTAAAGTTTTGATCTGGGAGTCCATCCCTCCCAGGCCCTCCCCTGGCTTCCAGAACTTACAGGTTTTCGGGATCAACTTCTGGTCAGGTACATACAGGCTAGCCACCTGGCCCCCAGGGTCCATGCGACACTGGAACCAGCCCTCAGGGCTGGGACGGGCCAGCGGCACTCTCAGCCATGCCTGGGTCCCTGTCTCCTTCCTGTCGTAGGCTTCCAGGCCCCCGGGAGCCAGGGTCCAGCGCACAGCCATACCAGGGCCACAGGACGCCTGGCACAGCAGCTCCCAGCCGCTCTCTCTCCCCGCCTCTGAAGTCTGGAGAATCTCAGGGTGGCAAGTCCCGGTGGAGCTGAGAATCTCGGGGCTGCGCGTGGAGCCCTGCTGGGGGGTGGCCAGTCGGGAGGTGGCATCGGGGGACTCTGGCGTGGTCGGGTCTGGGGGCTCCGGAGAGGTCTGGCTGTGCAGAACTGGAAACAGAATGGCCACTTTTTTCTTCCTACTGCCTCAGTCTCCTTATCTGGATCGCCTCCCACCCCCCTTCCTGGACCACTCTGGAGGATGCGAGGCATCCCAGCCGCGAGGAAGAGGCTGGACTATCTGCATCCCCACCGGCGGCGGCATCTGAGGATCCTCCTCCTCCTCCTCCTCCTCCTCCTCCTCCTCCTCCTCCTCCCCCTCCTTCTTAGGTACTGGGGATTGAATCCAAGGGCATTCTACATCTGAGCTACACCCCCAGCCCTTTTTATTTATTTTTTATGTAGTACCAGGGATTGAACCCAGGGGCATTCTACCTCCGAGCTACACCCCCAGCCCCATTTTTATTCTTTATTTTGAAACAGGGTTTCACTAAATTGCGGAGGGCCTCACTAAAGAGCTGAGGCTGGCCGCGAACCTGTGATCTTCCTGTCTCAGCCTCCCAAGTACTGGGATGACAAGCGTGGGCCACCGTGCCAGGCTCCCCAGCCTTTTTTATTTTTTCATTTTGAAACAAGGTATCACTGAGTTGCTGGACTCCCCAGCTTTGCTGGCACCTAGACCCCACGGGCTGGCGTGCACGCGGGGTACTGGGTCAGAGCATGTGTCTCTCCCAGGCCAGTTGCCAGGGGCTTCGGGAGGCACATGCCTAAGCGCCCACGCTGTGCCAGGCTTGTTCTAGCTGCCGAGGACCCAGCGGAGGAGGATGACACAGACACCCACCCCGGGGGAGCCAACCTAGGGACAGATGATGGAAGAAAGAGAACACGGGGCCTCAGGTGCTTAAAACAGATGTGGAGAGGGAGCAGGAGTGCGTTAGCAGGCTCGCACCTGTGGGGCTGCGTGGCAGCGGGGAGCCCCTCCAAGATCCCGCTGGAGCAGAGACCCGAGGGGGGGTGCGGCTTGTGCAAAGGTCCTGAGGTAGGACTGAGCCTGGTGTGTTGGAGGCACAGGGAGGAGCCCATGTGCCTGGAGCAGGGAGAGCGAGGGGGAGAGAGGAAAGAGGGGAGGCAGGGAGGAGACAGGGCACGTGGTGCAGAGGGCTTTTGCCCCAAGGAGGTGGGAGGCATGGAGGGTTGTAGGCAGAGCAGAGATGAGGCCGCGGGGCTGGCACAGGGCAGGTGTTCAGTCTCTTGAGTTCATGAAGAGCTCTCTGGCTGTCATGGAGGTGACTAAAGATGGAGCCATCCCCCAGGGCAGAGCGATGCCGTCCAGAGACATACAGGTGGGGGCGGTGCCCCTCATGCAGGCTGGCGGGGAGGCCTGGGGCTGCCAGGCTGCCAGGGGGCTCACCTGGAAGGTCCCGGTGGTGGCTCAGCTCCAGGCCAGGCAGCCGCATGGTGGCCTGGCAGCGGAGGGAGTGTGGAGTGGGGGTCCCCAAGGGGGGCAGCAGCCAGCGCCCTGTCACACGGAACAGCGGGTCCTCGGCCTCCTGGGGCTCCTCCTCCTCCTCCCGGCCCAGGGCATGGACGCCCTCCAGTTCCTGGTGCCCCAGGAACAGAGAGAAGGACAGGGCATCTGGTTCCGCTGGGGTGACGTTGTGGGCCGTGCAGGCCACCTCCCGGTCCCGTCCAGGCACCAGGGCCGCCGGGGAGACCGTGAGCTGGTCCGGGAAGGCTGTGGGTGCAGGGCGCTCAGAGGTCAGGGCTGGATCCAGTGTGGGGGGCTGTGGGCGTGGCTAGGTTGGGAGGGGCAGGTGGGGGGGTGGCCGGTGTGCAGACCCGAAGGCTCCCAGGGCAGGTGGCATGGGGTTGGGGGGCAGGGGAAGGTGGCCAGCCGAGGCCTCACCGTACACCAGGAGCTGCACTTTCTGCTGGAAGGTGCGGCCCCCGCAGGTGCCCACGCACACACGCGTGCCCGCAGTCGACAGGGAGGCGCCGCGCACCGAGAGCACGCTGCTGCCCGCGTCCGACTGCACGGCGCCCATGCTGGTATCCAGGCCGCGCCACTGCACCACCGCCGCCCCGTGCGCGCAGGCCATGCGGCAGGTGAGCTCCTGCGAGCCGCCCAGGGCCACGGCCACCACGGGCTCGGGGGGCTCCACGCTGAGGGGCTGACCTGCGGGAATCAGGCTCTCAGCCCTCCATGGCTCCCACCGGGGCCCAGACCGCCCTGGCCCCAGGCTCCCGCGGTCAGAGGGCCCCTGGAGCTCCTCCCTTGTCCTCCCAGAACTGCCTCCTCTCTCGCGGTCCACGCACCCGGCCTCTGCGCCCCTGCCCCCTCGGAGCCTTCCTGGCTGTCCTAACCCTCCTCGTCCCCAAGCCCTTCCCCTCCCCAGACCCTCCTCTTTTCTTTCTTTTCTTTCTTTCTTTCTTTCTTTCTTTCTTTCTTTCTTTCTTTCTTTCTTTCTTTCTTTCTTTCTTTCTTTCGTGGTACTGGGGATGGAACCCAGGGGCATTCTACCTCCGAGCTACACCCCCAGCCCTATTTTATTTTTTTATTTTTATTTTTGCAGTACCGGGAGTTGAACCCAGGGGCGTTTTACCTCCGAGCTACACCCCCGGCCCTATTTTTTATCCTTTATTTTGAAACCGGGTCTCACGAAGTTGCGGAGGGCCTCACTAAGTAGCAGAGGCTGGCCGCGAACCCGGATCCTCCGGTCTCTGCCTCCCAAGTACTGGGATTACCAGCGTGCACCACCACGCCTGGCCCCCTATTTTATTTTTAGTTTTAGTTTGAAACAGATTCTCGCTAGGTTGATTAGTCTCACTATTCGCTGAGGCTGTCCTCGAACCTGCGATCCTCCTGTCTCAGCCATCCCAAGTACTGGGATTACAAGCGTGCACCCCTCTTTTCTAATCCCACTCCCAGCCCCCTCCTCTTTCCTGAGCCCCCTTCTCTTTCCTAGGCCCCCTTCCTATGCCTTTTCTTCTTCCTTAAACCCACCTCCCCAGCCCTCTCCCCTTCCCTAAATCCCCTCCCCAGCTCCCTCGTCTCCCCTAAACCCCTGGTCTCCCCTAAATCCCTGCCCTCCCCAGCTCTGTTGTCTCCCCTAAGCCCCTGTCCAGACCCTCCCTGCTCACCTCGGCCGGGTTGGAGGAGCCCCAGGGCGAGGGCCAGCAGGAGGGCGAGACCCTGCGCCATGCCGGTCCCCTCTGCCCTGCCGCCAGCAGGGGAAGCGGTTTAAATAGCGGCGCCCCGGCTTCCCGCCGCCCGCGACCCCGCTCCTCCGCCCCCTCCTCCCGTTGCTCCCCGGGGGTTTCCCGAGGGAATTTCCCGGTCTGACCCCGACCCCTGCAGAGAGGCAGGGGCTGGGGGCCAAAGGTGGGGCGGGGACCCCGGGGCGGGGAGGCCTGGGCCGGTTCCAGGCCTCAGTTTCATGGACGGGAAGGCCGAAGATGCAGGCCGGAGTGGGTCACGCTGGAGGTCAAGTGCATGGAAATCGGACCAGCAGCGGCGGGAGCGTGGAACTCCCCGCCCGCCCCGTCGGCCATCCTGCGCCTTCACTTCCGCGCGCGGCCGCGCGGGGGCGGCGGAGAGCAGCCCGGTCCATCTCTGGGCTGGGGGCTCCTGGGGGTGACGGTATTCCAGGCCTGGGTTCTCCTAGGCTGGGGTCCCCTGGCCATCACAGAGCTGAGGCCAGCGGGTACCTGAAAGAAGTCTCCAGCTACCCTGAACTTGCCCCCCTCCATCACAGGGGCAGGGACCGCCTGCCTGGCCGCCTGTCAGGAGGCTGGGAGTCCCTGGTGGGGGCTGCCTCCCTTTCCTGTCCACCAGAGACCTAGGTGTGGGGCCCACAAGAGGGGTCTGGGATGGCCCTGGGCCTCTCGGCTGCCATCACTGAGCCCTGGGAATACCTTCCACACCCTCCCGAATCCACCCCCTTTCCGCTGAGTCCGGCACACTGTCCCTCCTTTCCGGCTGGCCCCTGGTGGCCTGTTCCTCAGCAGGACCCCAGGGGGACGTTAGAAGCACCCTTCTGAGCATGCCCACACCCCTAGGGCTGCCTTGGCATAAAGGAGAAAAATCCAGAGCCTAGCCCAGCATGATGACGCATGCTTGTAATCCCAGTACTTGGGAGGCTGAGACAGGAGGATCACAGGTTCATGGCCAGCCTCAGCTACTTACTTAGTGAGGCCCTCAGCAACTTAGTGAGACCCTGTTTCAAAATAAAGAATAAGCCAGGCATGGTGGCACACGCTTGTAATCCTAGTACTTGGGAGGCTGAGACAGGAGGATCACAGGTTTGAGGTCAGCCTCGGCTACTTAGTGAGGCCCTCCGCAACTTAGTGAGACCCTGTTTCAAAATCAAGAATAAAAGGCCGGGCGTGGTGGTGAACGCTTGTAATCCCAGTACTTGGGAGGTGGAGACCGAAGGATCTGGGTTTGCGGCCAGCCTCAGCAACTTAGTGAGGCCCTCTGCAACTTCGTGAGACCGGGTTTCAAAATAAAGTATAAAAAATAGGGCTGGGGTGTAGCTCAAAGGTAGAACGCCCCTGGGTTCAATCCCCAGTACCGCAAAAAAAAAAAAAAAAAAAAAAAAAGAAACAGGGCCCTGTGAAGCTTTGGTCCCTCTCAGGAGCCACAGGGCCTTGGCATGACTGTTCCTGCTCTCTGCCCATTCTCTGCCCAAAGGTGCTCGGGGTTCTGCTCACCTGCCTGCCTCCCCTCCTCCGACTTCCTCCAGGTGCGTTTCCCTTGCGGCCCTTGGGTTGGTCATGGCTGCAGATGTGACGTCCATCTCCCTGGACCTGGGGAGCGGACCTTGTCGGTCTTGGCCCCCCCATGACCCCAGACCCCACGCACAGCCGGCACCTGGGGGGAAGAGCCAGTGTCCTGGCGTGTCCTACGCTGACCTCAGGGTCCGGCCTGTCTGCCTCCGTCTCCCCGGCTGTGGAGTAAGATAATCAGCAAGGAACTGGGGTTCCGAGCCCCCGTGTCTTCTTAGCACCTACGTGTCAGATGCAGAAACTGTGAAGCCCAGGGGGCCCGGAGCAGAATGGGGAAACTGAGGCCCAGAGAGGCTCTGTGTGAACTGGGGCCATCCCATCCCCCCTCGCCTGGAGATGGTGGCGGTGACGGGAATGCTCCGGCAGGAAGACCGACTCCAAGGAGCAGGCCCTTCCCGGGAAGCTGGCCCTTAACCCGGGCGGGGGCAGCAGGCCGGCGAGGGGCGGCTTCCCAGCCCCTGACCCCGCTTCCTGCCACGCGAGCCCCACAACGGCCCCTCCCGGTGCCTGGCCCGACTCTACCTGCGCCACTGGAACCTTCCACAGGCACGGAGGCGGGAAGGACAGGTGGGCAGAGGGAGCCGCACTGGCCACGGGCGGGACATGGGGAGGGAAGACAGACAGGGACAGAGACAGAGAGATAGAGACACACAGAGAGACAGAGGCAGGGACAGAGACACAGAGAGATAGAGACAGAGACAGAGACACAGAGAGATAGGGACAGAGACAGAGAGATACAGAGATAGAGACACAGACACAGAGAGATAGAGACAGAGACAGAGATATAGAGATAGAGACACAGAGAGATAGAGACACACAGAGAGACAGAGGCAGGGACAGAGACACAGAGAGATAGGGACAGAGACAGAGAGATACAGAGATAGAAACACAGACACAGAGATACAGAGATAGAGACAGACACAGAGAGATAGAGACAGAGACAGAGAGATACAGAGATAGAGACACAGATACAGAGAGATACAGAGACAGAGAAATAGACACAGAGACAGAGACAGTGAGACAGATACAGAGATAGAGATACAGAGAGACAGAGAGATAGAAACAGAGAGATAGACACAGAGAGACAGAGGAACAGAGACACAGACACAGATAGAGACAGAGATGGAGAGAGATACAGAGACATAGAGAGACAGAGAGATAGAAACAAAGACACAGAGACAGAGAGATAGAGAGAGACAGAGACAGAGGAACAGAGACAGAGAGACAGAGGAACAGAGACAGACACAAAGAGATAGAGACAGAGACAAAGAGAGATACAGATACGGAGACACAGGGATAGGGGCAGAGACACAGAGACGGGACAGACAGGAGGGGCAGGCGCCTGGGTGTGCCCAGGGAGGGGACGGACGAGGAGCGCAGCACTGCTGGCGTCTCTGTCCCCATCCCACAGCCAGGCGCGCATGCTGTTTCCTGCCGCACGGGGCATCTCGTCCTTGGGCTGGCTTCCTGCAGCCCCCAGGCTGGAGCCCCTTCCCAGCATTGTGCCGCCCGCCCGGCCGCCCGCCCGGGAGGAAGTCCTCTCGGCTCCGGCAGGAAGCCTCCTTCCCACGGAGGGTCCCAGCCCTCCCCTGAGACCCCGCATCCTGGCTTCCCTGTCCACAGTGTCGGAAGAACGTTCCAGAAGACAGCCTCACTCCATTCAGGAAAGGGCCACAGAAGGAGCAGATGCGTTCTGGGGGCCAGGAGCCCAGTGCTCCCCTAGGGCCCTCCTCAGACCCCAGGTCCCCAGGCCTGTGATGTCGTCCCACCCTGTGGGTCTGGGGTGGGGGCTGGAGAGCAGGCTGCAGGGGGCGTGTCACTTGCTGAATATGGCAGCAGGCACCCCCACACGTGCACACCGTCCTGGTGCAGGAGGGCTGGGGTCCTGGCCACCCCCACCCACACGGGACACCTGCTGCAGTCCACACGGGGGCTTTTGTGTCCACCTTTGTGTCCACCTCCTGGGGTCAGTGCCTGGGAGGTGGATGCAGGGTGCGAGGGCCGGCACCATAGCAGCTCCTGGGCACAGTGGTGTCCGTGGTGTGAGCTGGGACAGAGGGTGGGGAGCCACAGGGGTCCCTGGGCAGGAGGAGGGGGCAGGGAGGCTGGCCAGGCAGGGTGGGCCTCAGGATGTCCAGGGTCACGAGTGGGCTTGGCGGGCCTGTCCTCCCAGAAACCCCGCCCTGTCCCCTGGACTGACTGGCTGGCCCCTCTCCCCTGCCCTGGTCTTAGGCCCCACACCTGGCTGTGCTCCACAGTGTCCCCTTTGCTGTCAGGGCCACTGTGGTGGGTCTGTGTGGGCAGCGTGTGTGTGTGTGTGTGTGTGTGTGTGTGTGTGTGTGTGGTGCTGGGGGGTTGAACCCAGTGGTGTTCTGCCTCCAAACTATGCCCTCAGCCGCTTTTAGTTTTTGTTTTGAAACAGGGTCTCACTAAGTTGCAGAGGGCCTCACTAAGTAGCTGAGGCTGGCCACGAACCTGCAATCCTCCTGTCTCAGCCTCCCAAGTATTGGCATTACAAGCGTGTGCCACCATGCCCGGCCAGCCTCAGGTTATGAGGGGACCCCACTGAAGGCCTTAGGGATGACAAGAACCTAGAGGAAGCTGGGCTTGTTGGCGCATGCCTGTAATCACCGTACTTGGGAGGCTGAAATAGGAGGCTCACAGGTTGAAGGCCAGTGTGAAGTAACTTAGTGAGACCCGTGTTTAAAAAATAAAATCGGGTTAGAAGTGTAGCTCAGGGGTAGAATGCCCTTGGGTTCAATCCCAAATACCACAGAAATTAAAAAAAAAAAAAAACAGAAAGAGTCAGGCTCAGTCACACACGCCTGTCATCTCAGTACTTGGGAGGCTGAGACAGGAGGATCACAGGTTTGAGGACAGTCTCAGCAAGTAGTGAGACTCTCATAAGTCTAGCGAGACCATTTCAAAATAAAACTAAAATAGGGCTGGGGGTGTAGCTCAGAGGTAGAATGCCCCTGGGTTCAATCCTTAGTACAAAAAGAAAAGAAAAGAAAAGAAATTTACATGGGGCCTTCTAGTTTAGAAATGGGTTGTCCAACGAGATGGACAGGTTCAAAGCCAACCTCAGCTACTTAGTGAGGCTCTCAGCAACTTAGTGAGACCCTGTTTCCAAATAAAAAATAAAATAGGGCTGGGGTATAGCTCAGAGGTAGGACCCCCCCATACACAAACACGACAAAAAAAAGTGTGTTCGAGCCAGGTATGGTGACATACCCCTGTAATCCCAATACGTGGGAGGCTGAAACTGGAGGATTGCAGGTTTGCGACCAGCCTCAGCAAAATTTAGTGAGACCCTCCCCAACTTAGTGAGAGCCTGTTTCAAAATAAAAAATAAAATAGGGCTGGGGGTGTAGCTCAGAGGTAGGACACCCCTGGGTTCCATTCACCAGTAACACACACACACATACACACACACACACACACACACACACACACACTTAAAAGAAATCTGTACCACACACACATGCACACAGGCGCACGCGCGGGCACACACACACACACACACAAATATATCGATTGTAGTCGATAATATTTTGGATATACTGGGTTAAATGATTATGTGTTGTTTAATGTGTGTGTGTGTGTGTGTGTGTGTGTGTGTATGTGTGTGTGTGTGTGTGTACGGTGGTTTTTTTGTGTGTGTGATACTGCCTCCTCCTGTCTCAGCCTCCCAAGTACTGGGATTACAAGCGTGCGCCACCACACTTGGATCGTTTAATATTTCACAAGATTTGTTTTATTTATGGCACGCATTTCTCTTCCTCTTTTTATTGCGGCTGCTGCACACACAGCAGCAACCTCAGGTTGTTTCTAGCGTGCGGCGGCTCCGGCCTCTCCGCACGGTCAGGGGTGGAGCCCTGCGAGCCTTCTGAACCGGAAAGGGTCCTCCTCTGGGCTGGGGCGCCTGGTCTGCCGGTCCCGCCCCTTCACAAGACCCCGCCCATTCGCGCTCGGCCACGCCCTCCACATCCCGACCACGCCCCACGAACCCCGGCCACGCCCTCCGCATCCCGGCCACGTCCTCCGCATCGCG
>PVJS01031984.1:0-16677 GCA_004027185.1 Glis glis | reverse complement strand
AATCTGGGTGATGTATAAAGAACTGGAGTTTATTTGGCTCATGATTCTGGTGGACGGAGAGTCCAAATGGCGTGGTGCCAGTGTCTGGTCAGGGCCCCTGGCTGTGTCACAGCATGGCAGGTGGCATCGCTTGGCGGGGTGCATTCGAGAGGGCTCCCATGGTGGGAGAGGGAGCAGGGGAGCAAGTAGAGAAGGCCAAAGTCGGTATGTAACAATCTGCTCCCATGGTGACTAGTCTGTTCCATGAAGCCGGCCCCACCGCCGTAAGGAAGGGCGTTGATCTCTCCTGAGGGCGCTGCCCAATGACCCAATCACCTCCCTAGAGGCCCCGCCGCATTGATACTGCTGCGCTGGAGAACTAGTCCTCTACACGCATTTTGGCGTGGATGGACCACATTTATTTATTTATTTATTTGGTGGTACCGGGGATTGAACCCAGGATCATTTTACCTCTGAGCTACACCCCCACCCCTATTTTTTATTCTTTATTTTGAAACAGGGTCTCACTAAGTTGTGGAGGGCCTCACTAAGTAGCTGAGGCTGGCCAGCCTTCTAAATACTGGGATTACAAGTGTGCGCCACCATGCCTGGCTTGGACCATATTTAAACCACAGGACCGAAGCCCAGAAGGGAGGCCAAGGAAGCCAAAGATGAGCCCTCCTAGTTCCACTACCCGGCCTTGCACTAACCCGGAATGAACATGCACATTTACAAAACAACTAATGGCTAATGACCAAAAATGTAATATGTGACAGATGGCAGGTACCTAGATGTTTAACTAATCCCACCTCCTCGTTTTACAGATGGGGAATCGAAGCCTGAGTATGGGGAAGTCACTTGCCCGGGACATTTGGCTCATTAATGGCAGACCTAGACGAAAGCTAGATTTGCAATTCCAAGTCCAGTGCTTGGTTCCTGCTTGCTCTGCAGGGGCCAGGGAGATGGTATTGGGAACCCTGGCCCTGGGAGGGGTTTCTGGGTAATTGATCATGACAAGACATTCCGTTGCTGCTACAGAGGCAGTCGAAGCATTTGCATAGTTATGTCCAACAAAGCTAGCAGTCCCAAGTTCTCACATTATAGCTGGTTGCTTGGCCTCCTGCAGGCACCGTCTCAATGAGCTTTATTTAACATGCAGCTACCTGCCATTTATACCGTCTTATAGATCATTCTGTGGTGGTGATGTCCATGTTGTCAGTTAATCTATTTTATTTAGGAGTGAAAGAATGCAAAACCAAGTGAATGTAGGTTTAGAGAGGCAGAATTATTCAGAAATAGGTCTTAGTGTTCATATTGTTGCATGATTACCTGTTCTTTTCAACCACTGTCTGTATATTATGAACAGTCAGATCTCTGAGTTGGCTTTAATTGTGGTGTTTATAAGCAAAGAGGGTATGGGAAGAATAAGGTTCCATAAAAATAGGTGATTAGGAAAGAAACAATAAAAATGGCATCAAGTGTATAAAAATTTACCTACTTCTTACACAAAGCCGGTTCAACAGATTCGTCAAAATCTCCTGTGGGAAGTAGTAATTTTTCTTACTCACTGTTTTCAATTGTTCTGGAACACTGCAGTGGCATCTTGGTGTTCTGGTCCGGAGTTTTGATCATCTCTAATACTGCTATGTCCTGAGTGCTATGGTTTGGATTTAAAATGTCTCTCTAGACCTCATGGAGACGAGGCAGCCATGTTGGAGAAGGGGCTTGGTTGCTGAGGGGTTCCCTGGCCTTTGGGATTACATATGGTCCCTCCTCCCCTGGTTCTTTTTCTCTTGCTTCTGGCCTCCTTGATGTGAGAGCAGAGCACTCGCTCTCTCTCTCTCGTCTCTGGCCACCATGCCCTGAGCTCCATGTCTAACATGGACTGAACCCATGAACTCTCCAGAGCTGTGAGCAAATGCATCTCCTTCCTTTAAGTTGTGGTCATCAGGTGTCTTAGACCACAGCAGCGAGAGTGCTGGCTGAAACACTGGGCAGTGGACATGGGGTCTGGTACATGGCAATTGGTCAACATGTATTTGTGGAATGGCAGTTTCTCTTCCCAAGGAAGGTGCAGAAGATCACAACAGACCATCACTTACACCATAAAAACAAGAAGCAACTAAAGTTTAAAATGTAGAATATTTTAAAAAGTCATCTAAGACATGGCAAAATAGTCTCAAGGAATACTATTCCAGGGGCAAATCACTTCTAGAGGAACTGAGATCAGCACTTTCCTCTCCAAGGGAAATTAGTGAGTCTGGGGGGAAAGTAGAGGTAATTTCTGAAAAGAAGAAACTAGGGGCATTTGAATGCTCATGTGGTCATACGGATAGAAATCAGGAAGAGATCCAGATTCTGGCCATTCCCCTCACCCACTTAACTCTCTCGTAGGATTGCTGAGTGCACGGAGGTACTGAAAACTGAGGGGTGTGCTGGGAAGGAGAAGGAGGAGGAGAAGAGAAGGAGGAGAAGACAGAAGGGCTGAGAGGAAAATTTATGGCTTTAAATATAAGTAAACAGGAAAGTTTAAAGGTCAGTTTTCTAAGCTTTTCTCAAGAAAATAGAGAAAATGAAACAAAAAAAAGAATGAAGGAAACAATAAAGGTAAAGACAGAAATCAGTGAAATAGAAGACAGACTTATATTTGAGGAAACAGTGGAGTCAAATGTTGAATCTTTTGGGAATATTCATAAACTGATATACTTCTAGAATGATTAAGCACGAGAAGAAAGAGAGAAAATTCAGTTCCTGAAATTAGGAATGGAAAAGGGGGAAATTACTATATAGATCTTGACACTCAATGAATAATAAGCTATTATGATACTCTATTTTAGTGGATTTTTATAAATAATAAATTTGACAGATTTAGGAGAAATGGACAAATCATTGAAAAATGTAACTTATCAAACATGACACAGAAAAAGATAGAGAGTACTTGTTGAATGAACATTTAATGTTACACAGCTGTGAACTTTTTCTAGAGTTTTGAAAACCAGCTCAGTAGTTTGAAACATAATGACCTTGACACTTAGATTTTACTTTGTGCTGTTGCATGCTTCACCAAAAGATTTATTTAACATTCAGAAATTTCTACTAATAGTTACTGACCTGCTTGAGCATCAACACATCCTTTCTGCTGTTGCTCCAGAGATAGGATCAACTGGTTCATGAGAGGGAAGTAGAGTTCTCTAATATTCTTGGGTCTGGGGTTTAAAGCCTTTCATTATTTTTGGAAAAGCCTTAGCTATCTTCATTTGTCTTTTCTCTCTCTTTTCTCCATGCAGGATTACAGATATTTGTGTGTAAGGCTTCTGGATATTATCTCACAATTCTTCGATGCTTCATTATTTTTATTTTCTTGCTTTTTTTTCTCTTTGTGTATCAGCGGGGTAGTCTCTATGGATCTATCTTCCAATTCATTGATTCTTTCCTTAGAGGTTCCAGATCTACTGATGCGTCTTCATTTATGATACCATAGGTTTATTTTTAAATTTCCAGTATTTCCTTTTGGCTCTTATAATTTCTATCTTTAAATTGACACTCTTCATCCACTTATACACTCAAGTTCGGACTTGATCATGTTTATTTTAAATTTCCTATCTGATAATAACAATATGTGGGCCGTCTCTCTGAGTGCGATGTTGTTGATTTCCTTGACTCTTGGAAAATGATTATTTTGCTTTGCTTTTTCATGTCTCAGAATTTTTGTGTTAATGCTGGTCATCATGTGGAGAACAGTGGGGACTGAGGTAGACATGTCCTGCCTGGAGTGGACAAGTGTTTGCTCCTGTGTTGTTAGTGAGCATTGGGACACTTTGGTCAGGAGTCGAGCTGGGTTTGTTTTTTCTTGTTGCTATGGCTATATTCAGTCCACCACCATCCTCACCAAATTCCTCTTGTGTTACTGTGTAAATTTGGAGGGAGCTGGGGTGTTGGGCTTCCCAATGTCCCTGCTCCTCATTCTGCCGTAGCCTTTCCTGTGAGCTTCGTTGCCGATGAGGCTTCTCTCCATGTGTCTCTTCCTCTCTCCGTGTAGAGCCTTGGTCTTGTTACTTGGTACTTGGCAGCCTGGTGTTTGGGGTAATTGGATGTATTTTTGTCCTGGTGTTCTGGAACAACCCAGCTCCAGTGTATGAGAACCATCCCCTAGATACCAGGAGACCAGAGAAAAGAGGCAGATAGATCCAGGCTTGCAAAGGGTGCAGTTTATTGGGCGACTTACTGACAGAAGCATGGCCCCAGGTGGTGGCAAGACAATTTGGGTCAGAAGGTGGGGGATGACAAAGTGGTTCAGACAAAAGTGACCTCAGACTGCACTTGGTTTATCTTAAGCTGATGTCAAAGAGTCAGGCACATTCCTGGTGCCAGAGTGTGGTTATAAAGCTTCACGTCGCACTCTAAGGGATTTATCTACTTACAGAAGGCTGGGGAGCTACGCAGGGGAGCCCAACTAGGGCTATTCAGGGCGATAATGACAGTTACGACTGAAGATGGCTGAAGTCAGGTCAAGCTGGATCCATTGAATGCATGCACCTAGCCAAGTCTCAGTCTTTTTTTTTTTTTTTTTGTACTGGGGATTGAACCCAGGGGCATTCTACCTCCAAGCTACATCCCCAGTCCTTTTTAAAATTTTTATTTTGAAACAGGGTCTCACTAGGTTGGGGAGACTGGCCTTAAACCTGTGATCTTCCGGTCTCAGCTTCCCAAGTACTAGGATTATAGGTGTGTGCCACCATGCCCATGTGAGACCCTATTTCAAAAATAAATGAATAAATAAATAAATGGGCCAGGGATGTAGCTTAGAGGTAGAATGCCCCTGGGTTCAGTCCCCAGTACCAAAAAACAAACAAATAAAAAACCAAGCAATAAAAATAAAAACAAACTACAGCTTTACTCTTTCTTTGGAATTTTCTTCTAAATATTTCTGAAAGAAACCTGTTTATTTGTCTCCAAATTTGGTTTTATATCAAGGGGAAGTGGCTTCTGTTTGCCATGCTGGGGCTGTTGGAGTCAGCAGGGTGGCCTCAGTTTTGCAGGCTCTCTGAGTGTGCTGGAGAGGCCTCTGTGGTTGGGTTTAGTTTTTAAAAATTTACAGCACATTGAGACTTGTAATAAAGGACCTTAGGATGACCCCAGGTTTCTTTTACACCCCTTTTATTGGCCTAACCTATTTTATCGCCTCATCGTGACAAGATCTGTGAACAAATATCTGGAACTCTCCCACTCCACGCCGTTCACCATATCAGACAAAGCGGTCCTTTTGTCTTATAGGTATGTTCTCTTGGAGCTATAGATATTCTGGGAAACCTAAGTCAAAATTAACTATCCGGAAACCACAATCCAGTGCGGTCTCATTGACCTGGCTATTCTGGAATCCCAAAGCTATGGTTCGTGTTCTTAAAGAGAGGATTGCTTCTCCTCCCGATTTTCTCTGCGTGGTGTTTTCACTGTTGTTAAAGTGCAGATCATTCACTGCGTCTTCAGGTGGGGAGTGCAGGAGAGGAGCATTGCCAGCCACGTGGGCTCCCGCAGGCTCCAACCCTCTGTCCCCTCACAAACCCAGCCTTCGAGGAGCCTCGCTGAAGCCTAAATTTACTGGCCACTGGAGTCCTTCCAGAGCTAACTACTTAGGATGGCAATTAATTTATGGTTAATTAACTCTGGTGCTAACCACCTAAGCTTAGGCTTGGCAATGTTGCCTTTTGTTTAAAGAAAAGAAAAGAAGGAGGAGAAGGAAGAAAAGGAGGAGGAACAGGAGGAAGGAGAGGAGGAGGAAGAGGATGAAGAGGAGAGAAGGAACAGGAGGAGGAATAGGAAGAAGAGAAGGAACAGGGGGAAGAAGAGGAGGAGAAGGAGAGGAGGAGGAGCAGGAAGAGGAGGAGGAGGAGGAGAGGAGGAGGAGGAGAAGGAGGAGAGGAGGAAGAGGAGAAAGAGGAGAAGAGGAGGAGGAGGAGAGGAGGAGGAGGAGAAGGAGGAGAGGAGGAAGAGGAGGAGGAGGAAGAGGAGGAGAAAAGGAGGAGGAGGAGGAGAAAGAGGAGGAGGAGGAGAGGAGAAAGAGGAGAAAGAGGAGGAGGGCTTATTCAGGCAAATGAAAACCCCTGGATGGATGAGTAGGGTGAACATGAGGAACTTCTGCAGGAGTATCTCACACCACTGCTTCTGCACACAGATCCTTCATTTTTCATCTAAGCATTAGATTCATGCCCAGGACAAGAGCAATTGACAGAACATGGTCCTGGGACCACGGGCCTTGGCTCTAATTAGCTGTGGCATTGAGAGCTGAGCAGTGAGATGCATCATAACACCGCCACCCATCGTTCTAGGATTGTCTGGGAGGGGTGAACTTGGCACACCAAGGACTCCTGAGGAGGTCCCGGGGAGGGGGAGCCTGCAGGCCTCAGCCCCGCTCCCAGGGAGTGCACAGGGGCTGACGAAATGACAGCGTCCGCCCTTTCCCACTCAAGGGCCGGAGACCCAGACATCCCTTTACTCACTCATCTGACACGGTCGGTCAGCGAGGGGCCACAGCAAGAACATTCTCCACGGGGACTGGAAAACCACCCCCAGGGCCAAACCTGGCCCACTGCCTGATTTATAAATAAAGTTTTATTTACAAGCTAGAACACAGCCACACCCACTTGTTCAGGATTGCTATGGCTGCTTTTGCAGGACAATAGTAGCACTGAGCCCGTGGCCCACAGAGAAGCAGCTTGCCAACTCTTGTTCTCCACCATTGGAGCACCAAAACATGGTGATGATTTACAGTGTAAATCCTACCAGAATGCACGGCATATGTGGATAAAAACTTCACATACAAGAAAAACAGCAGCGGCCAGCCACCGGCACAGGGACAAACATTTTTACGTTACCAGGAGTCCTGAGAACATTGCTGCGTGCTGTTCTCGGTGGTGTCAGGAGAATCCTTTTGTCTCATTTTGCTTGTTTTAATATTTCTTTCCGACTGTCCGGCAATCTGCATTGATTCTTGCTGATGCCACTTACTCCTGACTCCGATGTCCTAGCTACTTAGAGGACTAATTTGATGCTTCTAACCACAGCTGTTTAAGAAAAAAAGGGAACCCTCCCGCGGGCATTGTGTCTGAAGCGTGAGGCTCGTCCTGCTTCCTCTCATTGAGCTGGTACAGATGCAGGGAGACCCGGGGAAGGGCCTGCTCTGTGCTTTTGACCCCATCCTGCTGTCTAGTGGAGGCGCCCCTCACCTGTCCTGTGGGTGAGACTTAAATACAGATCCAGGAGCGGCTCTGACAGGAGCACGTTTCTACCTGAGCAGGCGAGGAGTCTGGATTCACAGCCACCTGCAATGTCCCATGAAGAGGGTCCAGGGGGCAGAGGAGGCCTTGTGGCAGGGCTTGTGCGGGGAGCGGGTCTGCATCTGGGCTGGATGGTGAAGGGCCCTGCAGGCTGGGAGAGGGGTTGAAAGCCCTTGAAGGTCTTGGGGGTGCTCAGTGGGGAAGGTGGGCCACGGGACTGGTGGGATTAATTTTGCATTGGCCAGGAGGCCTCCCAGCCTCCATGCAGAGAGGCCGGCAGGAGGAAGGAGCCCGGCAGGACCCCGATGTCAAACGGGTACAGAGTCCCTTACATGCAGGCCCTGTGTGGACGCAGTGCCTCTCAGTCACAGGGCCTGCCTTGCCAGCCTGGTAGGCGCAAAGAAAGCCAGGAGATCTCAGGAAGGTGGCCCAGTCGCTGCCGCCCTCCTGAGGGGGCCCGACCAGGTCTCTTGTCTGGTCTGTGTCAGTGGGCTCAGCTGCCATCACAAGTCCAACAGACTGGGGCTCACACAGCAGAAACAAGCTTCCTCAGGGTTCTGGAGGCGGAAGTCCAGCATCAAGACGCCCAGGGCTGGTTCCATGGAGGCCCGTCTGGGGCTGGTAGACAGCTGTATCCCCCACAGCACCACGTCTCCCTGCATAGGTGTCCTAATCTCCCATTCTTACCAAAGGAGACCTGTCGTGTTAGAACAGGTCTCCCCTCAGTGACCTCATTTACCTAAGACCCTCTCTAAATACAGTCCCTTTCTGAGGTATCGGGGATTAGCACATTAGTGTATGAATTCACAGGGACACAATTCAGTCCACACAATGATCGCATCCAGGACACTGACAACTTTTTTTTTTTTATTTTGCGGTACCGGGGATTGAACTCAGGAGCATTCTACCTCTGCGCTACACCCCCGGCCCTATTTTTTATACTTTATTTTGAAACCGGGTCTCACGAAGTTGCGGAGGGCCTCACTAAGTAGAGAGAGAGAGAGAGAGAGAGAGAGAGAGAGAGGGAGAGAGAGTGAGCTGAGGCTGGCCGCGAACCTGGATCCTCCGGTCTCCGCCTCCCAAAGTACTGGGATTATAAGCGTGCGCCACCACGCCCGGCTAACCTTTGACAATCTCTGTTTTTTTTTTCTCCCTCCCTCCCTCCTTTCCTTACTCTTTCCTTAGGATTGAAGGAGTATTCTTCTACCAGGGGCATTCTACCTCCAAGCTACATCCCCAGCCCTATTTTATTTTTTATTTTGAAACAGGGTCTCACTAAGTTGCTGAGGAGCTCTCAACATTGCTGAGGCTGGCCTCCAATCTGCGATCCTCCTGTCTCAGCCTCCCAGTACTGGGATTCCAGGTGTGCACCACCACTCCTGGCTTCACAGTGCCGTTTCTTTGCTCAGACACACTACACTGCAGGTGAGTACACCTCTGCTTACTCCGTGCCAATCACTCTGCCATCCTGCCTTCCTGAGACTCCTCTCAGTTGGCCTTCTGACTTTCCCAAACCTGTCACCCTCGAGCAAGCTCTCAGGTTGTTCCTACAGATGGCGAATCACACCCACGTGTGAGTGTTTAAGTAATTGAGCTTGGAGAGAAGGGTCATGTGTGAGTTCTGTGGGGGCACTTGCCTATCCTCTCCCCTCTCCCTCCACACGCTGCCAACAGATACAACTATATTTCTTGTAAATAAGACGAGGCATGTAGCAAATGACTGGATGAGGGTTATTGTCCAATAGCAGAGAGAAATAGCCAGGCAAAGGAAACACGTGCTTTTGTGGGTGACACATGCTGGGAGGAGTCCAAAGCTACCGTCACATCCAGGCACAGTGGAGCGATTCTAATGAGATAGAGTCTGATGGGGCTAATTGGGCAGCGGTGCTCCCATGGAGACAGTTCTGCTGGAAGACATGAGACAGAGGAGGCGTGGCGTGGAGGCTGGGCTTGACGCTGAGTTTGCTCCTGGGGGCCTGTGTGACCCTGGTCTCTGCAGTGATGGGGTTTTGTCTACAGCAAGGGAGGACAGCAGCTCGTCTTTCTTTGGACAGATTCCTCTAGGGCTAAGTCTTCTGATGTGGGCATCAAGCTTTTGAGGGATGATGGAAAATGGAGCGATGGCTCTGAAACCATGTCCTGGGGAGAAGGACTGGAGGGCATCGCAAAGAGGATACTCTGGAGAGAGAGAGAGAGAGAGAGAGAGAGAGAGAGCATGCTGGACATGTGACGTGTTTGCAATGGGGGATGCATTCTGGGGACATGAAGAACATTGCTTGGAAATAGGGGAATCTGATCATGTATCAATGCATTATATGACAGATACATTAGAAGGTGGTGCTCTTAGCTGGGCATGGTGGCGCACGCTTGTAATCCCAGTACTTTGGAGGCTGAGACCAGAGGATCCAGGTTCATGGCCAGCCTCAGCTACTTAGTGAGGCCCTCCGCAACTTAGTGAGACCCTGCTTCAAAATAAAGAATAAAAAAATAGGGGTGGGGGGTGTAGCTCAGAGGTAGAATGCCCCTGGGTTCAATCCCCAGTGATGAAAAAAAGAAAAAAAGAAGGTGGTGCCCTTAAACTGTAGATGTTTAAGCAGAAATCAGGGTTGGAGTGAAACCAGGAGATATCATAGAGGAGATTAAGTTACTGAGAATGAAAGAAAAAGTATGGTTCAGGAAATGGAGAACAATGTGAAAGAAATAAGTCCAAAATATATCAATAGTTAGAACAACCACAAATATTTTGAGGCAACTCTTAAAAAATGCATAATCCAGCTGGGCGTGGTGGCACACGCCTGTAATCCCAGTACTTGGGAGGATGAGACAGGAGGATCACAGGTTTGAAGCTAGCCTCCAACTTAGCAAGACCCTTTTTCCCAATTAAAAAAAAATTAAAAATGGGGCTGGGGTTGTATGTAGCTCGGAGGTAGAATGCCCCTGGGTTCAATCCCCAACACCAAAAAAAGATGCATAATGCAAATATATGTTTACAAAAGTAAAACACAAACCAACACAATAAAGTTGAAGTTAAAGAGGCAGAAAAAGATATATTAGATCAATATTAACAGAAAAAAAGCTACTAGCCTATAGCTAGAAAGTAGCACTACTAAGCTGGGCGTGGTGGTGCATGTTTGTAATCCCAGTACTTTGGGAGGTGGAGACCGGAGGATCCGGGTTCACAGCCAGCCTCAGCGCTCTCTCTCTCCCTGTCTCTCTCTCTCTCTACTTAGTGAGGCCTTCCACAACTTCGTGAGACCCAGTTTCAAAATAAAGTATAAAAAATAGGGCCGGGGGTGTAGCACGGAGGTAGAACGCCCCTGGGTTCGATCCCCGGTACCGCAAAAAAAAAAAAAAAAAAAAAAGTAGCACTACTAACCTTAGAAAAAAAATCTAGGATCCAAGATAACCTTGATTTCTCCATCTTAACTCTCCAGAAGACCCAAGGTAACCTTGGTTTCCCCAGCTTACTTCCTGGAGTTAAGTTACTCAGGTGTCCTTGTTGATATTTTATCTCTCCTTCCACTCCATGCTGGAGTGTAAATTCCAGGAGAACAGGGACCTTGTTTGTTCTGTTCATTGCTGGATCTTGAGTGCTGAGAACATTTCTTGGGCCATAGTAAGTGCTCAATAGATGTTCGTTGAATAAAGAAATGACTCCTAAGACTTTGTGGGGTGATGAGATTCTGGCTGGAGGCTGTGGGCACCAGTCCTAATTCTGGTTCTCTAGAACTGCATACCAAATGTCCATAATACTCAGTGACTTAGAACGGCAGCTTCCTGTTATCTGTTGTGGTTCTGTGGACTACCTGGACTCCGATGGCTGTTTCTCATTCGCAGTCTCTCATGTAGTTGCAGTCTCCATAGCTATAGCTGGAATCCTCTAAGCTCAACTACACTGGACATCCAAGATGGCGCACTCCCATGGCCGGCGGTTGGTGCAAGTTGTCAGCGGGGAGCTCATCTGGGGAGGTTGACCAGAGTGTCTGCACGTGGCTTCTCCATGTGCTCAGGCTTCTCACAGGCAGGTGGCTGGGAGCCAATAGCAAGTATTGTAAGAGACAGGGAAAGAAATCTGCAGGTCTCTGTAGGCCAGAGTCTGGAAATGAGGCATCGCTCCTTCCATCCCAATCTACTGGCCAAGCAGCCAAGGAGCCCATCGAGATTCAAGGCAGGGGACACAGGTCCCCTCCTCGATCCCCTTCTCCGTGGGAGGAGTGTCGGAGAATTTGTGGTCATCCTCAATCTACCATAGACATCCAGATGGGGGGGGGACCATACTTATCTCTAGCGATGTAGTCCTTGACAGATGCGACTGGCTGAGTCTGAGACACATTTCTTCCCAGGGAAGGCAAAACCCACTATGGAAGAAAAGAGTGTTCTAGAACCTCTGCAGGATGTATGGTGTAATGGTTTGGGAATAGAATGCCCCCCTTAGCCTTCACGGAGACAGGGTGACAATGTTGGAAAATGTTGGAAGCCGGGCTTGGTTATAATCTCAGCAGGGGATAAATCCATTGTAATGGATTTATCTGGGTGGTGGCCCAGGCCGGTAGGGTGTAGCTGGAGGATGTGGGTCCCTGGGGCTGTGGCCTTGGGGATTGTATATGGCTTCCTCCCCTGGCTTGCTCTCTTACTTGTGGCCTCCATGATGTGAGAGCGCAGCCTTGGGCTCTCCCTCTCTCTGCTTCCCGCCGCCATGCCCTGAGATTCGCGGTCCCCGGCCTCACATGGACTGAACTCAAAATCTCCAAACCGTGAGCCAATAAATCTTCCTTCCTCTAAGTTGTGGGGCCAGTTCTTTAGATTATAGCTGTGAGGATGTGGACTAATACATATGGGCTGGACTGGATGCTCCTAAGACTTTTCCTAGTGCCGACCTTTTGGATGGGACCTCCCGAGAACAGCCCAGGGAGGAAGCACAGTGATTCAGCTAAGCCACAGAAAGTAGCAGGATTCACCAAGGGAGGGAATTTGAGGTCTGCCACTAAGAAGTATGTGCTTCCTCCTCTCTTGCTTCATGCCATTAGGCCCTTCTTTCTAGAGCCGCTCCTCTGGAGTCTGACACCAAAAACAGCAGTGCCAGCCATGCAGCACCTGTCTTGCGGGCTGTGAAACCTCAGAGATGTGCTGTATACATTGCAGAGACACTGACACCCGTCTGTCCCTGAGTGATGTGGCAGGCACCTGGGACTCGTGGTACTTTTCCTCTCCAAAAGCCATGGTAAAGTTAATGGTGGAACTGTCAGCACTGTGGTATGGTTAGGTTTTAAATGCTGGGCACATTTTTTTAACTAAATTAAGATTATGCAGAGCATGCTGTTTTATTACCTGCTTTTCTGACTAAGGTGCGAATTCTGAACATTGCCCCATGCCATTACAAATTATTCTAATAGATGTATAGTGTAAAGCTTAGGAGAATGAGCTGGCATATCAGATGGACTGGGTTTAAATTCCAGGCCTTAGAATTACTAGCAGTGTGTCCTCAGGTGAGTGACTGCACATTTCTCTGCTTTATTGTCTTGTCAGAAAAGAAAAGAATGATTCTCGTACATGCCTCATAGTGTTGTCGTGGAGATTAAGTGAGCTGCAACTGTATGCCAGCTTCTTTAAGGACCGTGTAGAGCAATGCTCAATAAATTCCAACTACTATAATTTTTATTTCAATGAAAATTTTAATGACTGCCTAATAGTCCACCACATGGATGTTCTATGAGTTATTTTTACCTATCCATGAATTTTGTGTTTCTATTTTGTTGCTGCTATAAAAATGATGTGATGATTATCTTTGGGCCTACCTCTTAGACAAAATTCCTCAATGTGGAATTTTTGGAGCATCTATTTTGCTGTCTTATGCAGTCTAGATAAAGCTTGACATAGTCAAGCGGGTGGGTGTTTGCGTTCGATAGGATTGGTACCTCGACATACGAAAGAAAATGCTCTCATCACACGAGCCAGTCAGGACCACACTGTGGTGATGGTGGCAGGCACCCACTGTCTCCAGATGACCTGCTGGAGATGGGGTGCACGGAGGATCCAGCCTCTGCTACTTGGGGTCACACCTGAGTGGCCAGGCGCTCTCTCTTCATCCCACTACCAGGGGCTCCCTCCATCCAGGTCCCGGGCTTTAAGTCTTGGGTTTCAGTCCACACGTGGCCATGTTCCTGGCTCCCTGGACCCCACCAGGCACCACCGTGTGAAGACCCGTGTGAATTCATCCTCTGCTCACACCAGGTCCTCCCCGACGTCCCCAGCCCTGCCGATTGGCAGAGCCATCAGCTTCTCACTGAAGTAAGTTTGTTTTTCATCCCTTTCCCAAACAGCCTTGGCTCCACTCATCCACAACTTAGCCCTCCATTGAAGTTATGGCTAATTGATTGATTAATCAACCACACACAATGTTGTATTTTTTAAATCAGCTGTGCATGTAACAACTTTATTCTTACAGGAAGAGATGAGTTGTTATTCCATGTAGACTCCAACAGGGAGGGGAGCTCAGGCTCTACCCAGACTCCATCCCTGTTCCCTGCCACTTCTTACAGAGCTGGAGCCTGCAGACGCCAGGTTTCAGTAAATCCCTCCTCATTCCCCAGCAGCCTGCGCGGCCTGGCTCTGAGCTGCCCCTCACAGAAGCTGCGATCTCTGCCCGCTCATCCATCTGCAGCCTCCTGTCCATCCCGAGAGTCTTCCTCCCTCCCGGACTTTTCTTTGCCTGGGGCCTCGTCCTTCCAATCATCCCATGGCTGGCTCCTTCTCGTCTTCTGGCTTCAGCTCAGGTGCCACTACTCAGAGAAGCCCTCCCTGACTGCCCATAGAGCAGTCCCTCTGAAGTCCCCTGAGGCCATTCTGCTCATCTGAAACCGCCTTGGTTCTGTTGGGTCTCTCCAGTGGGTGGTACGCTCACTTACCATCTAAAGGTTGGGAGGTTGTCTGTCTGTCTCCTGGCAGCGTTCCAGTAAGTAAACATCTGTGGGATGATGGCGGGGCGCACACTATGCAGTGGGGTGATAGAAAGAAGACAGCTAGTTTCCTATTGCTGCCGTAACACACGGCCAGCTTAGCTCCAGCAACTCAAGTTTATCATCTTACAGAGCTGCAGATCAGATGCCTGCAAATGGCTTTTAAAGAGGGCTGTGTCCCTTCCGGAGGCTGATGGCAGACTGCTTCCTCACCTTTTGCAGCTTCTAGAAGCTGCTGGCCTTCCTTGGCTCATGGCCTACTTCTAGAAATGACCCCCCTGCCCCCACACACTCCTGCTTCTCTTTCCAGCCTAACATGAAGTTGCAGGACATGGTTCTCTCCCCTCTCCTTCCTTTCTCCACTCGCACCCTGTGATAGTCAATCTAAGTTGTCAACTTGACCTGATCATGACACACTCAAGATCATGTGACTTTGGGTGTGTAACAGCAGATTAAACAGAAAGCCTGCCCTGAATGTAGGCAGCAGGATTCTGATAGGTGCAGGACTTAGATAAAAGAGGGAGAAGCCGCGTAGAGAGTGCGTGACTCTTTCCAAAGAAAACGCATCTGCTCTCGCCTGAGATCGTCGGCCTCCAGCTCATAGAACTGGAACTTCGCCGTTTCTCTGAAGAGCTTCTTGATCTTCTGCTCTCGTCTGAGATCGTCGACCTCCGGCCCTTCGAACTGAAACTTCACCATCGTTTCTCCGAAGAGCTTCCTGATCTTCACATCTTGGACTGGGACTGAATTAGTGGTTGCTCCGATCCTAAGACTCCAGTTCTTAGACCGCTCGACCAGCTACTGGTTCCTCTGACTCTCCACGTGCATTCGGAACTTGGGACTACATTGCTTCAAACTGTAAGCCCATCTGATAAATCCCTTTTTCAAATATACTCATTCTGTGAATTCTGTTAATCTAGTGAACCCTGTCCAATATACACCCCAACAGGCCCTTCCTAGGCAGGAAGGAGAGAGGGGCTGGCAGGTGTTGGTGATCCAGTGCCCACCGCCCCTGAGGCCCACTCTGTGCCGTTCCCTGGCTCCCTGGACGCTGCATCAATTCTTCAGAAGCCAGCTCCGTGTGGCATTGCTTTCTGGGACCCCAGGCCCCACTTACTGTGAGCAACATCTGGCAGTCAATCGATTTTCAGGCCGTGCTGCCCCTGGTGATTGCCAGGACAGCTGATCAATGGGTGCCTCCAGGGAGGCTGAGTGGCAGGATTACCTAGCTGCAGATTGATGGTCTTGTCTGTCCCTGCCTCACAAGAGGCTGTCAGAGCCTACCGTGCCCACCTCAGACCAGCTCTGTGTGTAATTTCAACAGCAACAAGAAGGACCGCCGAGTATTCAAGGTTATTGTTTCCATCACAATGACAAAATGCTTTATCGACAGCTTTGACAATATGAAGCCCGACAAGAAAAACATAGAAGTTGAGTGTGGTGGGTGGCGCATGCCTGTAATCCCAGTACTTGGGAGGCTGAGACAAGAGGATCGAAGGTTCTAGGCCAGCCTCAGCAACTCAGCGAGGCCCTGTTTCAAAAAAAAAAAAATAGGACTGGGGGTGTAGCTCAGAGGTATAATGCCCCATGGGTTCATTCCCCAGGGCCACAAAATAAACAGAACAAAAGAATATGCATGCTTGTTTCAGGGCAATTTACAATAGGAAAATGTAGGCCCTAGTTGCCTTTCCCGCAAGCAGAGCAGGACAAAGGGGCATCTATTTCTTTCCTCTGCTGACCACTTTCAACATACTATGCAATTTATGTAGGGATCAGTTAATCCATGCAACAGAGCAACCCGGGATCCGTTAATCCCTGCAACAGGGATTATCATAAGTGCAAGATCCCCAAGACCAGGTCCCCCCACCCCATGAATTAATCCTAAGTACCTAGAAGAGCAGATGGTGGGTGATCAATAATATTAGTGAATTGCACAGTGTTGGTGGGTGTTTCTCAGAAACCATCAGGTGACATAGACTGAAAGACAACGAAGCCCTTAGCACCTGTCTGAGCCTCAGAAAGGTGGGGCTTGTTCCAGAAAGAACTGAAGCCAAAGTAATTCTGTAGAGGAGCCCTCCTCAGGAGGCAAAATGCAAGATATACACGTGTATCTGTACAAATTCCCTTCTAGAGGAATCCTCATTAGGACATTAAACACAACTGCATACTTTGTTGCAGGGATGAACTAATCCCTGGTTACTCTGTTGCACAGATTAACTGATCCTTAGTCCTAGAAAGAAAGCTTTACCATGCACCCAGGACAGGTATGCAATTTGTAGTTCATCAAATTTGGCCTTAGGCTTACTTCTTTTCTTTCTCTCTTTTCTTTATTTTTCCTTTCCTTTCTTTTCTTTTCCTTCCCTTCCCTTTCCTTCCCTTCCCTTCCCTTCCCTTCCCTTCCCTCCCCTTCCCTCCCCTCCCCTCCCCTCCCCTCTCCTCTCCTCTCCTCTCTTCTCCTCTCCTCTCCT
>PVJS01031983.1:0-23063 GCA_004027185.1 Glis glis | reverse complement strand
GGGGGGGGGGGGGGGAGGGTCTGACTTAAATGCTTAGCTCTCCAGCTTTGGTGGCTGAGGTGGATTGACCCAGCCGGCTCTAGTAGCTGGAGGCTCATCCTGGACTCCCAGGCCCCTTCTGCCACCTGCATACCCACCTACATTTAGATTATGCCTTCCACTTGGGCTGTCTCTTCCTGCCTTTCTTTTGCAAGTTAACCTCCTTCTCCGTTTTGCTTATTAAACTGCCTGTTAAACTAGAAAGTTTAATGACCTTTTGAATGGGGTCATTCTTTAGTTAGAAAACCGAACCTGTTAGTCCAAGAAAGGGGATTTTTTGTTCCGCACAAAAACCATTTAGGCCAAACATCAAAGCATCTCACTGATGCACTATGATCATCTTATTGCTTCATAATAATCATACTGATTTCTGTTACAATGTTACTGTTAGTTTGAGGTCATTTCCTTTTTCCTTATTAGAAGACGTAATTTAATTTCCCAATTCTTACCAGATTAGTTTGCACAAATATGAAGAAAGTGAACTCTCAATGAGACTTAAATTATTCCTATGTATCAATGACCTGAGCCTAGACCTTGAATTCTCTTCCTGCTTATCTCTAGACCAGCATGTCCATTCAACCCTACTACTTATGCACAAATACTTTTTCTGCTGATAATGTCTGAACTCTCGGAAAGTTTTTCATAGAAAAAAAAAACTTCATTAAGCCTTCTTGTTCTGAGTTAAAAATACATAGCTCTCCCATTTGCAGGTAGGAACAGACTCATGCTCATTCACTTCAGAAAACCAAAAAAAAAAAAAAAGGAAAGGAGCTAAGCAAGGCCTATGTTTCTTTAACACACTTGCTTGCAAATTTACTAACTAGTTTTCACTTGGTTTGAGAGCTTAGAGATGGGTATATCCATTAAGAGGATGGGTCCTGGAGTCACCCAACTTGGGTTTGAATCCACACTCTACCACTAATCAGGACTATGACGTTTTTCTTTTATGCTTTCTTTCCCTTCCCTCTTCCCATTTGGCATCTATCTTGTTTTCATTACCTTTGCCAATATTTCACAAGCCCCCTTTCTTTTTTTTCTTTTTTTTAATATATTTTTTTTTTTGCGGTACTGGGGATTGAACGCAGTGGCGTTCTACCTCCACGCTACACCCCCGGCCCTATTTTTTATACTTTATTTTGAAACAATAATACAACTGACTAGAAATCATCTGCTTATTTATTATCATAAAGAACCGACAATTCTAAACAGTGTCAGGGATAAAAATCCCACCTTTGGTAGCCATGTGATACTAATATGCATTTCATACTGATTTCATTAAAACAGAGGATGTGGCACACTGTAAAATGCCACAAAGTGTAACTTTTTTTTTTTTACATTTTTTTTTCAGTGCCGGGGATTGAACCCAGGGCGTTCTACCTCCACGATACACCCCCGGCCCTATTTTTTATACTTTATTTTGAAACCGGGTCTCACGAAGTTGCGGAGGGCCTCACTAAGGAGAGAGAGAGAGACAGAGAGACAGAGACAGGGAGAGAGAGCGAGAGAGCTGAGGCTGGCCGCGAACCCGGATCCTCCAGTCTCCGCCTCCCAAAGTACTGGGTTTTAATATGTTTTTATTGGTGCATTGTAGTCTCACATCACAAAGAGTATCAGTTTGGTGTTAACATACATGCACACAGCTCTTAGTGTCCCTCCCCCCCAACATGTAGCACTGAGAATGATGTTGGTATAATCTCATATGTACACATTGTTTATGATAGTAATTCCATGGATTCACTTCTTTCTTGCCCTTCCCCTTCCCTTGTACCCCTTCCCTTGCACCACTGAGGGTTCTCCATTGTCATTGGAGTCCCTTTTGTGTCCCTACTACTCCCTACGTTGTGCATATTAACGAAAACATATGTAACAACCCCCCTTTCTCAGGGACTTTCTGTTTACAGAGCACCAAGGGAAAGAAGACTTCATTAAACATGTCAAAGGATAAAAAGGGATAGGAACTGTCTACTTCACTAAGTTTCTACTAAATTTCTACTAAAACCTACCAGTTTTACAAACACATAATCTCATCCCATGCCTCAAATGTTTGCATAGAAATAAAAACAACATAATGTGGATTTTGTTTTGTTTTGTTTTGTTTTGTTTTGCAGTACTGGGGACTGAATGGGTGTGTGGGGATGTGTTCTACCTCTGAGCTACACTTGGTACTAGGGATTGAACCCAGGGGCATTCTATCTCACAGCTACACCTCCAGTCCTACTTTTTTTTAAAACAGGGTCTTGCTATGTTGCTGAGGGTCTAAGTTGCTAAGGCTGGCCTTGAACTTGTGATCCTCCTGTCTCAGCTCCCAAGCACTGGGATTACAGACATATGCCACCATGCTTGGCTGATATAAATGGGTTTTTAAATAGTTGATTCAATTTGTGTTTCTGAAAAATATTGTTTTATAGTTAACATATATATATATATATATATATATATGTACACATACAAAACTACTCTTATTCAAATTGACATTATTGGTTAAGTTAGATTTATTCCCTTCATAAATGGTTATTGATTTTTTGGTCATATCCTATTCAGGTTCCTTCTTTCTACCATAAGATATGCAAAAATGAATATTAAGAGGAATTTGTCCTCAAGGTGTAAAAAATATATACCTAAATTAGAATACTATGTAATAAGAAACAGCAGGTACAAAAGAGATCCATTTAGAACTACAATAAACATTCAGACATAGATGTAGCTTCCAGCATTTGAACCAGACCATAAAGGGTTTAGTAGGATTTGGGCAAGTAAATAAGAGATCTTAATTTTCTCTTTTTATTTTTTTTTCCAGAAAAATCTCTGCAAAGTGACTATTTTAAATGCAATGAAGAAGCTAGGATCTTTCTTAAGGACATTGCTATAGCTGTTAAAAAATTGGTATTGTATTATCTATAAGAGCTATTCTTTCAATCGTCCACTTAATTCTTCATCAAACTTTAATTTAGCACCAACTCTGTTTCAAGGTACTTAAATAGGTGAATAGGGAAAATATTTACCCTAAGTTAAAAAATAGTTTTCTTTCAATTCACTAAGCGTTTACTCCTGTATAAATTGTTGCCTCATTTTTTCATGCAGAAAACCGAATTATGGGACTTGTGCTAAGGATGAGGACAAGCCCACGTAGGAAAAGCAATAGGGACCTTTGTAACAGAGCTCAGCTTCTGAGTGGCCACATTGCCAAATGCTTGGGAGCCCAGTGTGCAAACCCTGCTTAAAGTCAACCAACCAACGACAGTATGACCAGGCAACAAACTGTCCCTGGAGAAACCACATTCATGGTGCCAATGAACTCAGTTTTCTATAAGCAGTTCCTTTTATAATGGGTAAAAGATTATTTGAGATCTGTTCACTGAAGTAGACTGTGCTATTAGTGAAAACAACAAGCAAACAAACAAACAGAAACTCAATTATGTTGGCCTGGCACCTATCAAAGACGCGAAGACATGTTTATGTGATTTCCTTCTGAGGTGTCACAGACGAGCGTCTGTTTGCCCTCTGGATAGTGTTTCAAGTGCTTTCTTGGCAAGGTCAAAATGTGAAGTCTCTGCATTTATTTTAAAAATATCTAATAGGAATCTACTACATATCAAGTATTTAAAAATGTAGAAAATTGAGTTTGAGTCGGCCAACTGGTGATTAAAATCTGGTTACTTTATGTTGTATGTAATTATCAATAATTTTGTATATATACTGCATAGGCACGCTGTATAGTCCTACTCAAATGAGGAGACACGGTGGACCCTTGGGGTTCACGTGTGTTGTGCTGTCCTGGGGTCCTGTGGCGACCTTTTCTTCTGCTTGTTTCTTTCAGTTTTTCCATTATCTAGTATGTATCCTTTTAATATCTGAGCTGAAAAAATCTCCTAAGTAACAGAGATAAGTTCCTCCATTTTTTAGAGTAATAAATACTCACTATTATAAAAGTAACACATGTTTACTCTGGAAATTTTAGAAAAAAAATAGATAAGCAAAAAGAAGAAAGTAGAAACTACCATGATCCCACTACCCTAAAGTAATCACACGTAGCTCTTTGGTGAATATCCTTTCAGGGTATAGGTGATACCTGCATTGAATTTTACTTTTAAAGAAAAGTGATCATGCCAAAAAAAAGTGATAATGCTATATATACAATTATGTAATCTAATTTTTTTCAGTTGGTAAAATATAATGGCAACAGGTCATTACAATAGCTATAGCTATTATGACAATTTGTTTAAAAGGTGATTTATCTAGTTTTTTGCTAACTGAATTTTGAGTAGTTTTTCCTTTTTTGAAGTAGTCCCACCTAAATGAACCAACCAACCAGCTTCACCTGGCTATTTATTTGGATTTATAGGTATAAATAAAAGTTATATCTAAACATATTTTTGTAGAAAAATATTTTATACTTGGTATTGAACCCAGAGGCATTCTACCTCTGAGCTACACCTCCAGCCCTTTCTATTTTTTATTTTGAAACAGGGTGTAAGTTGCTGATGGTCTTGCTAAGTTACTAAGGCTGGCCTTAAACTTCCTATCCTCCTGTCTCGGCCTCCTGAGTACCAGGATTACAGGTGTGCCCTGCCACATCCAGCTAAAGGAATTTGGTTTAGCTGGAGGTGGGGGGGCTAAGAAACAGATACACAAAAGGAATCGATTTCTGAGTAGAAGAAAATCAGCAGAAACTGAAAGATAAATGAACAATGACATCTTAAAAACTGATTATAGAGGATTTTTCCTCCACTTTCTATTCCAAATAAAAATAATAGCAGGTGATGTTTAATGAAAAGTAAATTCTGACCCCAGAAAACATTTATAGAGAATAAATTTTGTAATTTGGGGTCTCTTACCTTTTATAAAACCGTAATTTAAATTTTCAGGAAGGAATGAGAAAAACCACGATTGACCTTCTGGAAATAGAAAGCATGGAACTGAGCCGGCTCTACTACATGCTGGGGACTCTGCCCAGCAACATGAACAGGGAGCTCGAAGGTACTTTCGAGTTATCAGCTGCAGTTCTATATTCTTATAAGTTCTATATTCTTATAAGAATATAGAACTAAGTACTTTAAACAAGTTTAGTCATTGTTGCTTGTATGAATTTAGCTAGAAAGGGCACCTGTCATGAACACATTTTAAGTGGAAATAACATATTGTATATAAAACTTTAATTTACATAATTTAGTTTCTAAATAGACTAAGGTATATGGATCAAACCATTCCAAATCGATATTTATCCAATTCAGTTAGGCAGTGTGTCTGGCCTACACAACCATTCTGCTTCCAATCTCTATGACGTTGGCAAGTCTAGGTACTTCATGTAAGTGGTATCTACAATAAGCCACTTGTGGCTGGCTTATTTCATGTAGCATAACCCCTTCAAGGTTCATTCATATTGTAGCACATATCAGAATTCCCTTCCTTTGTAAGGTTGAATATATTCCATTATATGCATTCACCGTACTGCTTATCTGTTCATCTTCTGATAGCCACCTTGTTTGCTTCTACTGTTTGTGTGAATAATGCTGCCAAAAACATGGGTATCCAAATGTCTAGTGGAGACCCTGACTTCAATTCTTTTGGCTTTATGTGCAGAAACTGAATTTCTAGGTTGTACGGCAATTCTGCATTCAAGTTTTTGAAGATCCACCAGTGTTTTCCACAAGGGCTTCGCCATTTTACATGGCCACCAGCAATGGCCATTGGTACATGGATTCCAGTTCTTTCTATCCTTGCCTGCGCTCATTATTTTCTGGGTTGTTTTGTTTTTAATGGTAACCATCCTATTGAGCATGAGTTGATACCCCACTGTGGTTGGGATTTTCATTTCCCTACTGATTAAGTGATGTTGAAAATCTTTTCATGTGCTTTTTGGCTATGGGTGTATCTTCTCTGGAGAAATGTCTATGCAGGTCCTTTGCCCATCTTTTTTTGTTGTTGTCGTTTTTGCGGTACTGGGGATTGACCCCAGGGCATTCTACCTCCAGGCTACACCCCCAGCCCTATTTTTTGTTCTTTATTTTGAAACTGGGTCTCACTAAGTTGCAGAGGGCCTCACTAAGTAGCTGAGGCTGGCTGCGAACCCAGATCCTCAGGCCTCAGCCTCCCAAGTACTGGGATTACAAGTGTGTGCCACCACGCCTGGCTCTTTGCCCATCTTTTAGTTGAATTTTTTGGTTGTTATTGAATTGTGGGAGTTCTTTATATATTCTTGTTGTTAACTCCTTATGAGATATGTTATTTAAATTTTTTCTCCAATTCCATGGGTTGCCTTTTCATTCTGTTGATAGTAGCCTTTGATGAACAAAAGTTTTTAATTTTGATGTAGTCAATTATCATTTTTTCTTTTGTTTCCTGTGCTTTTGTAGTGTATCCAAGAAATCATTGGCAAAACCAATGTCTTGAAGTTTTACCCTATGTTTCCTCCTAAGGGTTTTTGTTATTATTGTTATTTTATTTTACTTTATTTTGCAATGCTGGGGATCAAAACAGGGCCCTCATGCATATTAGGCAAGAATTCTACCATTAAGCCACACCCCTATCCCCTGAGAGATTCAGTTTTAACTCTGATATTTGGGTCTTTGATCCCTTTATAGTTAAATTTTGTATTTGGTGTAAAGTCAGGGCCCAAATTCATTTTCCCAGCTGCTAGGAGTTTTGGCTAAGACTCATACTGGAGTTCTTCTCTAGGAATTGCCTTGGACAAAAGAGACAGGCTTTACCCTGGGTTCCAATTCCTCCCTGGATGCCACTTATATCCAGTGATTGGTCACTGTGAGGGTACAAAGTCTGGCTCTCTCACCTCAGTGCAGAACAACTTGGAAGTGCCATCACAGCTCCAGCCCTTCACAGTTTAACCTCCCCTCTGCCCAGCCCTGCTTTCTTCACTTCCCCAAAGGAGATGCCCCAAAAGCACTACACAATAAATTCTCTATACACAAGTTCAAGGATCCCACCCTAAAAGAATGGTCCTTTAAGTAAAAAAAAAAAAAGTTACATATTTGCCTCTCAGCTCTATTTTTTTTGGGGGGGGCACTAGGGATTGAACCCAGAGCCATTACTACTACCTCTGAGCTATACCACCCCCCAGCCCTAATTTTGAAATAGGGTCTCCCTAAGTTGCAGAGGGCCTCACTAAGTAGCTGAGGCTGGCCCCGAACATGCAATCCTCCTGTCTCAGTCTCTCAAGTACTAGGATTAAAAGCATGCACCACCACACCTGGCTTTCTCACCTCTAAATCTACACGTCAATTGTCTGCTCTGCAATGAGGGAGCTGGACACTGAAGATTTGCCTTTCTCAACGGCAGGCACAATGCTAAACTTAGTCAGCAGATGGCGCTAGAGGGATAGTAAAGGAAGAACGACTTCTCTTCCAGTATTCTCAGCTTGGCCGACTCCTGCAAGCCGGCGTTCTGCCGCATCCAGCGGTCCGCAGCGCCCAGCAGCATCCCCAGTGCCCCTCGGGGAGTCTAGTAGTACAGTGCCACCAAGAGGCACCACTCCATGAAGAAGTTCCCCTGCATTTCCTTGGGTGTTTTTGCAGTGAGTTCTGAAGTATGGCACCTCTATGTGGGTAGGTTCCCTAAAGCTCCAGTGTAGATTTCTAGCAGCTTCCACCAGCCCAGCATTTCATGAGCTTTTTGCCATACAGCGAGCCCCAGCCCTCTCCAATGGGGTCTGCCTCTCAGGGCTGGAGGTACTGCCTGCTTGAGCCTTCTATCTCGGCCCAAGGCATGGTGGGTGCTCCTCACACTTGTTATTTCCAAATTCTTTAGAGTCCTCTTGACTTCTTACTATCCATTCTTTTATTACTCTAACTCTGTATTGTAGTTAATAGCTCTTCATAATAAACTGTCTCTGTTCAATGTACTATGAGATTTCTATCTCCTAACTGGACCCTGATTGATATCATAGGTTATAAAACAATATGCTTGGTGTTAGTTTAGTTTGGCAGGAAAAACGCAACAAGCTATATGTGCAGAGAAAAAATAGTTTTGAAGAATCTACGCCAAAGGCAAAATTTCAAATGATTTTTAAAATTTTTATGTTTTTTCCAGATTGGTTTACTTTTGTAAATATATTATATATATATGTATATATATACTATTTTTTATACTAGGGATTGAACCCAGGGTCACTCTATCTCTGAGCTATACCCCCAGACCTTTTCATTTTTGAAACAGGGTCTTGCTAAGTGGCTGAGGTTGGCCTCAACCTGAGCTCCTCCTGTCTCAGCCTCCCAAGTACTGGGATTACTTGAATCTGGGAAAATATTTGAGAAGGAAAAATATATCAGATTAGATTATAAAGTCCATTATACATGCTGAATACTTAACCAAGAAAAATTAGTGGGTTTTATGTTATAAAGCCTTACTGCTCAAAGTGTGGTCTTCGAATCAGCAGCATAACAGTATCTGAAAGCATATTAGAAAATTCAGTCTCAGCCCAGGGCGGTGACGCATGACTGTAATCCCAGTATTTGAGAGGGTGAGATGGAGGATGGCAGGTTCAAGGCCAGTCTAGCAACTTAGTGAGACCCTCAGCAACTTAGCAAGACCCTGTTTCAAAAATAAAAAGGGCTGGAGTAGAATGCCCCTGAATTCAATCCCAAGTACCAAACAAACAAAAAATGCAGTCTCTAGGTCCATCCCAGGCAGACAATGTACAGTACCAAAACCTTCATTTTAACAAAATTCCCAGGTGATGGATATGCATATTTGAGACAAAGAGTTTGAGAAACCCTGCTACAATGAGCAATTTAACTAGTAGTGGGAGCAGGGGGAAGCTAGAAAAAGTTAGCCAGGTATGGTGGTGTATGCCTGTAATCACAATACTTAGGAGGCTGAGATAGGAGGATTGCAGGTTCAAGGCCAGTCTCACCAACTTATGGAGGCCCTTAACAACTTAGCAAGGCCCCGTTTCCAAATAAAAAGTAAAATAGGGCTGGGGGTATAGCTCAGAGGTACAATGCCCCTGAGTTCAATTCCCAATACCACACACACACACACACACACACACACACATACACACACACACCACATAATAGCCTAGCTCTCTCAGGGAAGCTACCAGTTAGATTCTAGGGAATTTGTTGCATACAAATGGATAGTCCAGCACTTTTCTAGACAGCAGTGTTTAAAAATTCATGTATGTGGATCCTTTAGCTGTCATGTACTGACTAATCCTCTGAAATTTTATGTGACTACGCCAATTTGTTACTTATTTATGAATAATTAGTTCTTTAATATATTGGGTTCCTCAATAAACAAAGTCTGAGGCAATGGCTTTTGTACCATTAGTTTTTGGGGAGTACAATCCAAAGAAGAGGGTAGGAAGCTGGGCATGGTGGCACACACCTGTAATCTCAGTACTTGGGAGGCTGAGACAAGAGGAGCACAGGTTCAAGGACAGCCTCAGCAAGTAGTGAGACTCTCATCAACCCAGTGAGACCCTGTTTCAAAAATAAAAATAAAATAGGGCTGGGAGTGTAACTCGGAGGTAGAATGCCCCTGGGTTCAATCCCCAGTACCCCAAAATAAAATAAAATAAGATTCAAAGGGGAGGGTAGGATAAGGAAACTTAAGGCAGAGGAGAATGGATAGCCAATATGGGGGTGTGTTATGATTGCTGTGGCTAATTGGAACTAATTTGTTATGAGAACATGCCCGCCAGACATGTCAGAGGAAATATTTATGCACTGGCTCCTGTCTGTCATTGGTCTACTGTTTGGCCCACCTCCTGTGTTCCTGGGTTATACATGCATGGGTATGGGTGTCTAAAGAAATCCCATAGTAGAGGTGACAGAAGACCTGGGCAGGAGGTGGGAAGTGTGTGGGACAGGAGGGAATCAGGTGCTGTCAGCTGCACCAGCCTGACCTTTTCAGAGCCCATTTGTGCTGATCACCATGGCATCAGCACAAATCAGAGAAATAAAAATTGGTAAGATTGAGGGGGACTGAAGTGTTAAGAGGTATCTGACACAGAGACATAATTAAAAGAATATTTCAAAAAAAGATGATGTATGTCATGGTTTGAAAAACTCATATCTATAATTGTGCTCTTTCTCACATAATGTAGTATTATCTCTACTTACTTTTAAGAATGTGTCAAAGATGCTCGCAAAGTAAATCTCTTTGAGATACAGCAAATACAAATGAAAATTACAATGACAAATAATGAAGCAGATTTTCTAAAGAACAGACTAATTGATCTGAAGGAAATCAATGAAGCTCTGGGGTAGGTATTTTTAAGTTCAGGACTCGAGGGAAAAGGGGTCTGGGGCTGGAGTGGGGAAAGTGTTCGCAAGGGGTTTGCCCTCTGATCTGATCTGGTTCGGGGCAAGTTAAGAGGGGAAGATAGATTGTAGATGATGACACAGGCAGATGAGGGAGGGGGAACAGAGTCTTCCAGTGCAGCCAAGAGACCCGTGCCATTTCAGAGACAATTCAGCTTCCCAACAGCCATTGCAGGTTGCTTATGAACCACACACTGTCTCCAGTGCCCTCCAAAGGTAGAGGCACACAGTAGCTTTCATTTCCACTTTCCTAGAATTAAATGTGCAAACCCCTCCCCAAAGCAAGAGCTCTTATTGGGATTGTGCTGTAAATGCGCTGTAAATATAATGTTAAGCCAGATCTATTGCCTCTAGTTCAACTCCTTAAAGATATTCAGCCATCCTTATCATCTGCTGAAGGGCTAAGGATGGGGTTGGCTCCCAGGAGCAGGTTCCAGATCATATCTGTAATTAAATGAGACAACATACGTACCTGCCTGAAGCTAGGTATTTGACACCTTTCCATTCCTGAGTTGTGTTGCCTCCGACCAGCATTTTATCCCACAGGCCTCATTGGCTCCATCTGTGAAATGGGAATCATAACTCTTTGACTCCAAGCTCATGAGAGGAAAAGATGTTTTCTGGGGGTGGGGGATGGGGACCTTGAAGAATAATTCAGCACTGTGAGCAAATTTGCAAGACTAATGCATACATATCACAATGTTGGTATTCCAGTGTGAGAAATGCTCAAAGAGCCCTTGTGATAGGGAAGCTAAGATAATCAAGAGATTGCTTGGTGCGCAAGCTATCAAAGCATTAGGATTCAGGTGGAGACCTCAAGCCCAAACCAGGTCTCAGAACACCTGCCCCAGCAGATGTCCCATGAGAAAGAAGCTTCCTATTTACAAAAGTTTGAGGCATACCAAATATCCTAACTCCTGTTGGGGATTCACAGTGTAGATCTGTGCGTGACACATGCTAGCCACAGTTGCCAGGGTCAGCTGCATGACTAGACTAGTTCTAAACCAATAAACCAGAAAAACAATGCCCAGTCTGGATATTCATATTAACTGGCCAGAAGCATCACACCCCCTATATTCCTATGATTCTCAAACTTGAACGAGCACCAAATGCACCTGGAGGGCTTATTAAAACACAAGTTACTGGGGTTTATCAGGTCTGGGGGTGGGTGGTGGTAGGGCAGGACAAGAATCTGCATTGCTAACAAGTTCCCAAGTGATGCTGGTGCCGCTGGTCCTGACCCTGCTTGGAGAGCCACGGATGTTTAAGGACCAGCGAATTGCAAAGGGAAGGCTGTTTCTTGGTGAGCTCACACCATCAAGTTACCATCACTCATTGCATCTAATTTTCAAAGAAAGATGCATATCAAGGTGCCTTGAGCTCTGACAGGGGGTGAGCATATCTCCTGTCTCAGACAGTGCTGGAAATCTGGAAACCACTGAGCTCTTTGAGTATGTTTTTCTTAGATCTCATGTCCTATTGTGAGTGCTCTCTCCTTAACCCATCACAACACACCTAGGTTTTTGTTGTTATTGTTTTGTACTGGGGATTGAACCCAGGAGCATTCCACCTCTGAGTTCCACCCCCAGTCCTTTTCTAATTTTTTATTTTGAAACAGGGTCTTGCTAAGTTACTGATGCTGGCCTCAAACCCATGATCCTCCTATCTCAGTCTCTCAAGTACTGGGATTGCTTCCCTGAGGCTTCTCAGTCCTGGGGCTGACTCATTCTCAGAAGGCTTACCATGCTGGGCCCACAAAGCCCCCACCATCTAGAACTTTCACTGAGCCCCTTGCCTAGGCTTCTTTTTTTTTTTTTTTTTTTTGCGGTACGGGGGATTGAACCCAGGGGCGTTTTACCTCTGCGCTACACCCCCGGCCCTATTTTTTTTTTTATGCTTTATTTTGAAACCGGGTCTCAGGAAGTTGCGGAGGGCCTCACTAGGTAGAGAGAGAGAGAGAGAGAGAGAGAGAGAGAGGAGAGGGGAGAGAGGAGAGAGGAGAGAGGAGAGAGGAGAGAGGAGAGAGGGAGAGAGATCACTTGCGCTGAGGTTGGCCGCAAACCTGGATCCTCCGGTCTCCGCCTCCCAAAGTACTGGGGTTACAAGCGTGCGCCACCACGCCCGGCTGCCTAGGCTTCTTTTTATTGCATTTCTATTGCAGACTTTGACTTCTGGAAAATAAGCTTCCCCCAAACCTGTTTCGTGAGCCCTGTAACACAAGCCTCTCTTGAGCTAACATCTGTAACCCCATGGACTAGAAAATGGAAAAGGTCTTTACATTGCAGGAGCTTAAAAAAAGTAAAATAGAGAAATGGCACTAATTATTCCTTCTTCAAATATTTTTTTGTGATTCCTGGGGTAGATGTTTCTCCCCACTTTAAGACCTTCCTGGACTGGGTGAGGCCAGCCCTGGGCTGATGAGGTTAATGTTAATGGCTCCTCTTTTTTTTTTTTTTTTTGGTACTGGGGATTGAACCCAGAGACATTCTACCTCCAAGCTACAACCCTAGCCTGATTTTATTTCTTATTTGGAAACAGGGTCTCACTAGGATGCCGGGAGCCTCACTAAGTTGCCGAGGCTGGCTTTGAACCTGCAATCCTCCTGTCTGTCTCAGCCTCCCAAGCACTGGGTTATAAGTATGCACCGTCATGCCCAGCTAATGGCTCCTCTTGGGCTCAGATCTGTCTGAGAAGATAAAAGGGTTCCAATTAGGTCTTAAGTATCTTCTGAACAGTGAAAATGAAGTGAACTTCCTCTTTCCCTAATTCTGTCCAGAGGAAAGCCAGCTCTCTTGTTTCACCCTACAGGGCTATGACATTAGAGGGCAGCTGGAATGTGGTGGGATGATTTTCCTTGGCTTAATGACATATGTCAGGATGATAAGACAGGTATGGTGATGGTACAGATCAAGACATTCATATGGCCAGGTCCCATACCCCTGTGCAGAACTGCTTTTGAATCACTCTGGACTTTAAACCAACTATTCTGTAGTTGCTACCTAGAGTACGGGAGCTGGTGGCCTGGGGAGGGGTGGAGCCACGTGACATTTTGCTGTAGATGAACAGCTGCAAGGCTGACACTTGTTTTTTGTTTCCTCCTGTCCTCATCTCGGCCAAGTTTAGATGATCAGGAACATAGCTAGAAAATGAGCATCCCTGACAATTCCCCTCTTCACCGGGCAGAGCTTATCCCTCACAGAATTTCACTTCCTGTCCCAAGCGCTGTGCTTTTCATGCCCAGCGTGGTTCTTCCTTCCTAGGGAAAGGCAGAAAGAGCTGGCAAAGCAGCACATGATGTTTGTCCTGTCGCTCAACCACATAATGGAAGAGAAAGCCACGACCACTGTCTATATAAATGAGACCTGCACCAAGATCAGCATGGAGAGAGACGAAATAGAACTGCAAAAAAAGTCCTTGCAGGAGGCGGAGGAGATAATAGCAAAGCAAAAAAAAGAGTATTTGATAAGAAAACAGCAACTGATAGTACAAGTAAGTGGCATGATTTATTTTCTGAAGATACAGAATTCTTTAGTATCTAGAGCAGGAAATGGGAAATAATATATCAGTCCTCAAGGCCGACAAGAAGTGTTCTTCCTGATAACTTCTTTGCATAGGAATAGGGCAGGAGGCTCAAGGAATTTGGAGTCTCTCTTTTATTTGTTGATTGATTGATTTTTTTTTCCCTACTGGGTATTGAAGCCAGAGGTTTTCTACCTCTGAGCTACACCCCCAGCCCTATTTTTTATTCTTTATTTTGAAACGGGGTCTCACTAAGTTGTGGAGGACCTCACTAAGTAGCTGAGGCTGGCTGTGAACCTGCCATCTTCCTGTCTCAGCCTCCCAAGTACTGGGATTATAGGTGTGTGCCACGCCTGGCTTTTGGTTGTTGTTGTTTTGTTTTTTGTATTGGCGATTGAACCCAGGGGCATTCTACCTCTGAACTACACCCTCATCCCTTTTTATCATTTATTTTTTTGAAACAGAGTCTCACTAAGTTGCTGAGGCTGGCCTCGAACCTGCAATTCTCCTATCTCAGCCTCCCAAGTACTAGAATGTTCTACCACACCTGGCTTCATTTGAAGCCTCTTGGAGAAGACATTTGATTGTATCCCAGCATCACAGTCCATGGGGAAGAACCTAAGGGGCAGAATTTGTGACATCAGGGTGGCCCCTGGCTTATACGAAGCCACATGGGGAGTGAAACTTGTCACGACCTTACCCGGTTACCTTTGGCAGTCCGTGGCTGTGTCTGCGTGGACAAGGCCAGGGAGTTCTGAAAGGGAGCCTGTCAGTGCCTGCTGCTCCTGTGAAAGAAGAGCTGGGAGGAGCGGCCTGCAGAAGCGCTGCCCAGAGCCCCAGGCCTCAAGAGCAAGCAATGTCTGGAGGCCAGTAATTTGGGGAGATAACTACATCATGTTTTTCTGCCCCTGCAGGGGCTGCACCGTCTCCTATGTCATGTTAATTAAAATTCAGCATCCAATGGCTTATTACCATTTCTTCCATGTTGTACTTCTGGTTGTTCCAAGAGAGGGAGGGCGGTCTCCATGATTAAGAATTCCCAACAGCAGTCTGCGCCTCCCCTGCAGCATGGGAGCCGAGCGCGCCCCAAGGATTGTGGGCCAGCTCCTGATGCTGCTCTTTCCAAGACAGTAATTGGCATAACCTCAGGTTACAGATGCAGGAAATCAGATGGACTTGGAACCTGTGATATTAAACAGGAAGAAAGGGGAAGGGAGAAGGAAGGAAGGAAGGAAGGAAGGAAGGAGGGAGGGAGGGAGGGAGGGAGGGAGGAAGGAAGGAAAGAAGGAAGGGCGGGTTCATTCAGTTGCTTTTCTTGAGTCTTAATTAAAATTTAAAGGAATGAAAGCTGGCAGTGAGTGCCATTTGATTCTTTTTATATACTTTTATTGGTGTGTTATAATTATACATCTTAGTGAGGTTTAAAATCATACAAACAAACATGCACACGGGTCTTGGTATGATTCCCTTCAGGTCCCACCTGGCTACCCAGCCCTCCCCGTGCGTAACAGCTCGGTTGGTAGTGACACCTTCATAAGTGGGCACAGCATCCTTTGAAGTGTTTCTTCCATAGGTTCTTCCCTTTGCCTGCCCCACCTCCCGCCTCCTCTCCCCTTCCAATATTCTACTGGTCACTCTCTTCAATTACCTGGAGTCCCTTTTGTTGCCTATATTCTCTCTAGCTTCCACATACAAGAGAAAACATTTGACCTCTGACTTTCTGTGACAGACTGATCTTACTTAGCATAATATTCTCTAGTTCCATCCATATTCCTGCAAATGACATAATTTTGTTGTTCTTTATGGCTGAGTTAAATTCCGTTGTGTGTATATAGCACATTTTCATTATCTGTTCATCTGTTGACAGACACCTAGGTTGGCTCCATATTTGGCTGTTGTGAATTGTGCCATTATAAACATGGATACATATGTATTACTATAGTATTCTGACTGTAATTCCTTTGGAAAGATACTGAGGAGTGGTATAGCTGGGTCATATGATGGTTCCATTTCTGGTCTTTTGAGGAACTTCTATACTGATCTCCATAGTGATTGTACTAATTTGCAGTCCTATTGATAGTGTATAAGAGTTCCTATTTCCCCCACATCCTTTTAATTTTTATGGAAAATGGTAAAACTTGATCATCTGGAAATTCTAATCAGGTCTAAACTTCAAGTGTGTGTGGTACTAGGGATTGAACCCAATCTACCTCTGAGCTACACCCCCAACCCTATTTTATTTTTTATTTTGAAATAGGGCCTCACTAAATTGCGGAGGGCCTCAGTACATTACTGAGGCTGACCATGAATCTACGATCCTCCTGCGTCAGCCTCCCAAGTACTGGGATTATAAGAGTACACCATCACGCCTCACTAGGTGTAAGCTTCTTTATCCTCAAAAGTGTTTCACAAAAGAATTCCCTTAATTCTTGATAGAAAGGAAAACTATTACAGGTGTCAAAACACCACCAATCCCATAAAATCTCCACCAGCACAAAATACTGTTTTCCAATGTCATTTCTACAATTGAAAGATCTTGGGAGAAGGATTAAACCAAAGTATGAATACAGATTTCTATAACAAAATTTATTAGTCACCATTTGTGTGCTTCTGGTGCAGAGATAATTGATAATGATCACATTCATTCAGAGTAGGCATTTGGGATGAAGCAGATGGTGACTTTAATGGGAAGTCACCCAGACTGCTTAATTCAGAGATGAATGTGCTTTCTTAGGCCTTCCTCCTTAATTACTTAATTATTACATTGTTCTTTATTATTCATTTTGCAGACACATATGTTTGATTTTGATAAGAGAGTATCTCACTTCTCACTTCTTTAGGGTCTGACAAATGATTCAGAATATGTTTGATCTTAGTCTGGCATGGTGGTGTACGCCTGTAATCTCAGTATTTGGGCAGCAGAGACAGGAGGATTATAGGTTTGAGGCCAACCTCAGCAATTTAACCACTCCCTCAGCAACTTGGTGAACCCTATTTCAAAATAAAAATTAAAAAGGGCTGAGGGTGTAGCTCACAGTAGAATGCCCCCAGGTTCAATCTCCAGTACCAAAAAAAGGAAAAGAAAAGAAAAGAAAAGAAAAGAAAAGAAGAAAAGAAAAGAAAAGAAAAGAAAAGAAAAGAAAAAAGAAAAGAAAAGAAAAAAAGAAAAGAAAAGAAAAGAAAAAGAAATGTTTGATTTTGGTAAAGTGGTAAAAAGTTGTCCAAGATTATACACTGCCCTATCTTTAATTATTTTGTTTACTCTGTCTTTAATCAGTTTTATTTCTCATTAAGTAATGTGAATTTAGGTTCCCAGACATTCTTCATTGAGTCCTTCAGTTCTTCATATCTGCTTGGCACACTATAAATCTGGAAACTATTGCTATGGTATTTTACTAGTAAATCACTACCATGGCAAATTGCTCTTATAACTTGTCATTAATAATCATTTTTATTATTTTTCTTATAAATTTACTATTTCAGTATTTTATAATTATAGTTTGGCCCACAGGGTTCACTATTTTTCCTGTGATACTGACTTATTGTATTTTATTTTTACTTTACTTGTTGGTATACTTAGATTGAATATGGCATACTTAGATTATGAATTGAGTTGATGAATTAAGAAGAGATTTTCTACACTTTATTTTGCTAATAGGCTTTTTAATTCGTTTATTATGTCTGTCACTATAGGTTAATGAAGTTAAGAAAGTCTGTGAAGTTAAAAAGAAGGATACTTATAAAAAGAAGAAAGAACTGGATAAATTGCTAAGTAAAGAGTACAAAATGAAAGAAACAGTTACTACCAGCTCTGTGGTAAGAAAGAATCAACTGTGTCTTTCCAAGCCCGGCCTGAGCGCCTCAATACAAAACACTTTAGCCAGGCTTGGTGGTGCACGCCTATAATCCCAGTACTTGAGAGGCTGAGATAGGAGGATCCGGATTCGCAGCAATTTAGGCCCTCCGCAACTTAGTGAGACCCTGTTTCCAAATAAAGAATAAAATAGGGCTGGGGGTATAGCTCTGAGGTAGAATGCCCCTGGGTTCAATCCTTAGTACCACACAGAAAAAATACATATAGAACCAATCAAATATATTGATACATATACTTCCATGAGATTGCTTTATCTTACAGAACAAAATTAATAACCCTGGGCTTGTTCCTTAATTCTGAAGGTAGGATAGCAGAGCAGAGTTCAGACTGTCCATTAATACTAACACAATTGCGTTAATTTGGAAAGGAGCCCATTTGCCTATTTGAGTTAGAAAATACTTCACAGCTAAGCCTTTCTATAAAAAAAATATATAACATGTATTGAGAGCCAGAACTGGCATGTGTATTTTATGAGAATTATCTTTATTTTAAAGAAGAGAAATTTGAAGCTTATGGAGATGACTGTAATTGAAGTGGTTAATGATAATATGACTTCTGTGTTGATTAAAACAGAAACACCTGTTAATCTATTGTGATTGACTTAATGAGTCTTTAGTGTATTTCTTCTGTGTGCATTGAAAATCACATGCACAACCATACTGATGTCACATTTACTATCAAAACGTACCATTGATTTTATTATACTTTATATGGGGAAGTTCTGCTCATTTTAAGTACAATGTTATCTACTATGATATCCAGTTACAGAACATTAGCAAAATCAAATGTTTTTCCCAGATATGTGCACTTCAAAAGATTATTACCTATTTTTAGATTTCAACATAGTAAGAATGCATAGGTCAGACAAGGCTTAGGGGAGAACATAGAGGTTATGTGAAACATATTTCATCTGTATGCCCAAGCTCATATTTCCAGTTTGGGCCTCATAAGTCATAAATCAAGCACCCCACCAACCTAGCTTAGGGAAATCAAGTGTATGTTCCTTCACTTAAACTCCAAAGATCTCTAAGGCCAATTAGAGAGGCTTGGAGGTGATAGCCATACGTGCATCCCAAGTCCTTCCCACCTCCCACAGTTCAGCCTGCCCCCCGCCTCCCACCACCACCATCAGCAGAGGATAGTGTTTAAAACACAAACTTCACTGCCTCACAGACCTGGGTTCAAACCTTGGATCTAGCAACCTGAAGTTTCCTCACCTGTAAAATGCTGGTTAATAATATTGCCTACTGCTAAGAGTTTTTGTGGAGATTAAACAAGGTCCTGCCCACATGGTTTTTAGCTCAGCACTTTGCATTTGGTCAAGTTTATGGTTGTTATTGGCCGAGGTTAGAAGACCACATTTTGTCTGTGGATTGAGACCACAGGGAATTTCAGATTAACCTTCACATGGGACCTTCAGCCTCCACATCTTTTCAGCCAGGTCAAGATGGTATGATGTTGGCAGCAAAGAACAAGGCAGCAAGAGGGCTAGAAATAACAGCAGGCCTTCAGCAGGTAGCCCTAATCCCCATGATTGATTCCCTGCCTTTCAGTATTCTGCTAATTTTGATTGGCAGTTCTAGAATTTCAGACCCCTGTTAACTCTGGAACTAGCTGCGGCCCAGAAGTTTAGTCATATGGACGTTCTAGAGAAAGAAACCATTCCAGGGACCTTTCACCTACCTATCTCACATGCTGTGGCTGAATGTACCTGTATGCTCACAGGTGCGTCTCTGACCCCCCACCCTGCCCTTTATTGATGTCAAGGGTCAGCTGGCTTAAATAGTCTGTGCATGGTAACTCAATGTCAAACAGAAGAGCACTGTGTTTGAGCAGCCTTCCAAGTTTTTTTTTTTAAATATAGTTTTAACATTCTCTCTGCCTTATTTGGTCATCCCCCTACCACCACGTTTTGGGTTTTCTGAAGATTTCAGAATTATTTTTGACCAAGTTTATGAAGAAGCAATTCTAATGGTTGGAACCTCCCTTCAACCCGACTATCCCTCACAAGATGGGATGTAAACCCAACTCCCAGTAAGTCCGACTTCCCTCTTCTTTATACCAAAAACTGCATTGCAAAAATATCAGTTTCACTATGAATTCTCTCCATTGATTTCTTCCTCTTTTAAGTCATGCTGATATTTTTTCACAGTAATCCCAGTTGTTCCATTCCCTAAATATTGATCAAATATTAAGAGAAATCATTTTTGTCATAAACATAGCTATCAATTGAAATGAAAAGCCCAATTTGTTTTAACCTTCTTAAAATAATACTCATTCTAATACCCTGGGATAATACTTTGAAGATGATTATGACTGTATTCATTTACTTGATTTTTTAAAAAAAATTGCTAGACAAATTGAATTCTTACCTCAAAAGGTTTTTTTTTTAATATGGTGTTCACATTCTCTCTGCTATATTTAATTATCCCACCACTACATTTTGGATTTTCTGTCAATTTTAGGATTATTTTTGACCAAGTTTATTTTATGAAGAAACAACTGTAATGATTGCTTCTTTGTTCAATAAAGGTTAGCCCCAGTGTAAAAGTCTTAAGAGCGATTTATGAGTATTTTGTGGAATCAGACTGTTGTTAATGAATCAGTTGATAGTTGGATACCATATTTTTGTTGAATTTTCATAGGTTTGTAGTGATCACAATTTAGAGATCGCACGACTAAATGCATTAATACGGCATTGGGGAAAACAGGTGGAAGACGTAAAGAAAATTTGTAAGATTCTGGAGGAAAAAGTGTAAGTGTTTATACAGCTAATGACAAATCCAATGCCCACATTTCTTAATTGCTGGGGTCTCTCTTTGCCATTCAGCTTATTTTCAGCCCATAGGAAGTGTGGAGTTGGAACCTCGATATTGCACATAAATGATAGTTTGTGACCCAGAGTGTATACTCACCATCAAAGTGCATGCGGCTGTGAGGATGATAGCTGCTTTGGTGTGAGGCTGTCATAGCCAACTTCAAAACTGTCAAGATTACCAATGATGCCCATCCTGTCACACTTTAGTGGTCTGGTTGATTTCTTAAGAATCTCAAATCCAAAATAGATGTGGACAGAGCTTATCACTTCCACCTCCTTGAAAACTCCCTTCACTTGTCTTCCCAAACATCACACTCTCTTACTATACCTGTTCCTCCTTCTAGGGTCTTTTATTTGTTCCAGTCCTTACTGATTCTAAATTTTGGGAATTTCAACCCTTCACTGTAGTCTGTTCATACTCTCCATATGTAATCTTGCCCAGTATCATGCTTTTAAATATTTTCAGTACCACAGTACCACAAAGACTCCCAGATTTGTATATCTAGCCTGATCTCCTCCCTCAGCTCTGACTGCACAGTCTGTGGCTTCCTTGACCTCTCCACTTGAAGGATATCAATTGGAGATCTCAGACATAGCATGTCCTAAATGGAACTTTTGATTTCCTGCCTCCCTGACACAGCTCTTCCCACAGTCTTCCATATCAGTTAACGTAACACCACCACCACCATTTACCTGGTTACTCAGGCTGAAAGTTTAGGAACCATCACCAATCCTGCTTTCCTCACTACCTAGCCCCCAGTTCTAACTCTAACCAAATCCATCATCTTTGAAATGTGTCCTCAGTATGCCTCTATACACCCATATGCCACCTTCACCACTAAATCCTCAGCCTGGATTGCTGCTGTAGACTTCTACATGGTCTGTCTTCCTCCATTGTTGTCCTCTCCACAAAGTACCCAGAGTCATCTTAATAAGATGTCAATCAGGTCACGTTGCTGCTCTGCAAGAAAGGAAGGAAGGAAGGAAGGAAGGAAGGAAGGAAGGAAGGAAGGGAGGGAGGGAGGGAGGGAGGGAGGGAGGAAGAGAAGAAAAGAATCCTCTCCTGGTTCTTTTCAGAATAAAATCTGGCTTTTCCAGAGGCAGAGACAGGAGAATTGCAAGATTCAGTTGCCTGGACAACTTAGTGAGACCCTGTCTCAAACATTAAAAAAGGCTGTCAGTGTAGCTCACTGGTAGAGCACCCCTGGGTTCAATCCCCAGTACCACAACAAATAAATAAATTTAACTAAAAGAAAAGGTCTGGAGATGTAGCTTAGTGGCAGAGTGCTTGCCTCATATGCACAAGGCCCTGGGCTCAATCCCCAGTGCTGAAATAAAATGAAATCTGAACTCCTGCCTTATCCCCAAGACCCAGTATGACCTAGTCCATGTCTACCACTCTAGCCTTATCATTCCCCTTCCTGGAATGCACTTTTCCCTGCCTCTGGGTCTTACTACTTGCAATTCCTTCTGCCCGAAAAGCTCCTCCTTCTGACCTTAATGTGATTGGCTCCTTCTCATCACTCAAGTCTGTCAGAGATCATTGCAAAGAAACCTTCCATAACTATCTGTCTGAGGATCTTAATATCCTCTATCCTGCTTTGTGTTCTTTGGAGCACTTTACACTATCTGAAAGCATTTCTTGATGTCTTGCTTCTATTCTGACTACTCCATGGGAGTAGGGACTTTACATATACTGTAAACTTAGTACCGAGAACAAATCCTGCAAAGCGCAGATGTGTCATAATTGTTTATTTTCTTTCTTTCTTTTCCTTTTTTTTTTTTTTTTGGTACTGGAGGTTGAACCAGAGGCATTCTACCTCTGAGCTACACCCCCAGCCATATTTTATTTTTATTTTGAAACAGGGTCTCACTAAGTTGCTGAAGTGAATGAATAAATAAATGAAGTATTCATTCATTAATTGACAAGGATAAACATTTTTATTTGAGTAAATATATATATATATATATATATATATATATATATATATAGGATTGTGGGGAGATGGGGACTGAGGCTTTCTGATGTCATGAGTAAATGTGACTTTATTGCAAAAGATGTTCTGATATGAATCTGTTTGGCTTCCTTTGTTCGTAGGAATTTTTTTACGACTCACAAGGAAAAACTGGAAGATAGCTCTACCATTGAAAAAAACGAATACCTGGATAAGATAAAAGAGGTAGGAAGACAGAAATTATGACTTTTAGATTATAATTAGATCCTATATTTTAGTTGCTGTCTCAAATATGTGTTACAAATGTGGAATTTTTCAAAAGTAGTTATTTTATTGACTAATTCTAATTGTGATCATTCAGAGTGATTGACTTAAAGATTTTTTTTTTTTTTTTTTTTTTTTTTGTGGTACCGGGGATTGAACGCAGGGGCGTTCTACCTCCGCGCTACGCCCCCGGCCCTATTTTTTTATACTTTATTTTGAAACCGGGTCTCATGAAGTTGCGGAGGGCCTCACTAAGGAGAGAGAGAGAGAGAGAGAGACAGAGAGACAGAGACAGAGCTGAGGCTGGCCGCGAA
>PVJS01031982.1:0-23063 GCA_004027185.1 Glis glis | reverse complement strand
ATGAATATGAATCCATGTACATGTATGATGAACTGTATGACTAGATGAATATGAATCCATGTACATGCATGATGAACTGTATGACTAGATGGATATGAATCCATATACATGTATGATGAACTGTATGACTAAATGAATACGAATCCATGTACATGTATGATGAACTGTATGACTAGATGAATATGAATCCATGTACATGCATGATTAACTGTATGACTAGATGAATATGAATCCAGTGTTTAGTGTTTGCATTTTGGGAGAAGATTCCTTTTTTTTTAAATTGTGGGAGCTTCAGAATCTTTCAGAAATGTTGTTTGCCTCAGATTCTATCATTCAAATAAATAAAAGACTAAATAAAATGGCCTGTTTCTCTTCCTCCTTTCTTTCTTTCCTTTCTTCATTGCAACTTCCTAACTTCCTTCCTTTCTTGTACCTACTATGTTCCAAGCATCATGCTGGATGCTGCAGAATAATAAAAAAAAAAGAAAAGAAAAAGAGAGAGATGAAGCCAACATATAGCTTTTTTGATTGCTAACTAGCAACCACATGGAGAAGACAGACATATAAATGCTAAATGTAAAGCACTGTAAACATGTTTTAATAGAAATATCACAATTGTATTTTGCAAACATGCAAATTCTAAAATCCCAAGACAGCCAGGACTCTCTGTCTTGGCTACTGCTTTTAACTCCGTTGGGTAGGAAAGCTGTAACCCATAGTAGATGTTTAAAAAGTAGAATAAGGGAATGCTTTGCCTAGCTTTGTCAAAAGGATGGATGGCAAATAAATAAACACTTAGCAAAAGAGGTCATATCTTGAACTAGGAAATAAAGACATTTCTTTTTCTACCTGTTTGTGTGTGTCCAAGAGAGAAGGTCAGGGGGATGAGGGGAGAAGACCCCTAGAAGCTTCAGTATATATTTTCTCCTACAATAACCTTATATTCAATGATTGGCTGTAACTCTTATCAGCAGTGTATGAAAGGGCAAAGATTTTAACAGACACATCAGAAAAAAGATATATAAATGATCAGTTAGCACTGAAAAGATTCTGATCATTACTCCCCGAGAAAAGTAAGTTAAAATTATAATGAATGACGGTACACATTTCTTAGAATGACTATGACTAAATAAACCCCTCCCCCCAAACAAAAACCACAGAAAACAAGTATTACTGAGTATGTTAACTTATTGGATTTTTAAAAATATAAGCAAAATGCCATCTTCCAAAAGGGATAGTTGTACTTTTCTGCTTCTGAACCTTATAGGTTTTATTTCTTTTGATTTCCATATTGCAATTGATAAAACCCTCAATACAGTGTTTGCATTTTCATTTTGGGTTATGAGTTCTTTATATCATCTGGTACATGTCCCTTTTCTGATACATGTGTTCTATTAATTTTGCTGGGCATGGTGGTGCATGCTTGTAATCCCAGTACTTGGGAGGCTGAGACCAGAGGATCTGGGTTCGCGGCCAGCCTCAGCTACTAGTGAGGCCCTCTGCAACTTAGTGAGGCCCTGTTTCAAAATAAAAGAACAAAAAATAGGTTTGGGGGTGCAGCCCAGAGGTAGAATGCAGAATGCCCCTGGGTTCAATCCCTGGTACCGCAAAAAAAAATATTCTATGAATTTTGTTTCTGTTATAAATGGATTTAAAATTTTTATTCTTTCATTTATTTACTGCTAGTATGCACAAATACAAATTATTTTATAATAAATATTTATCCTATATCCTTATTAAATACACTCATTAATTCTAAGAGTTGTTTTGCAGGCTTATTGATATTTTTCAATTTTGGGCGGGGTACTAAGGATTGAACCTAGGGCCTTCTACCTCTGAGCTACACCCCCAGACTTTTAAATTTTTAAACAGGGTCTCACTAGTTTACTGAGGTTCTCGCTATATTGCTGAGGCTGGTCTCAAACCTGCAATCCTCCTGTCTCAGCCTTCCAAGTACTGGGATTACAGGCATATGCCACCATGCCCAGCTGTTTTGTTTTGCTTTTACTACAAAACCAAACATGACGTATTTCAAAAGGGATAGTTTTACCTCTTTACTTCAGAACTTTATATCCTATATATCTTATTTTTGTATACTCTTATTGGTTCATTATAGTCTCACATCATAATGTAGTTCATAGTGATAGTGACATATATGCATATAACACTTTCCCCCAGCTCCCTCCTCACTCCCCCCTTCCCCATACAGAATATTGAGATTGACATTGATATTCTTATATATGTATATAGTGTCAATGGAAGTGATTCCTTAATTGATTTTCCCTCTTACCCTTCCCCCTTCCCCTAGACTACCTCCCTGGCTCCACTGGAGTTTCTCCTCCATTATTTGAAGTCCCTCTTGTATCCCGACTACTCCCTAGCTTCCACATATGAAAGAAAACATATGTCCCTTCACTTTCTGTGTCTGGCTAATCTCACTTAACATAATGTTCTCCAGATCCTTCCACTTTCTTGCAAATGATGTTATTTTGTTCTTCTTTATTGCTGAGTAGAATTCCATTGTGTGTATATCCCATAATTTTGTAATCCATTCATCTGTTGATGGACACCTAGGTTGATTCCATAATTTGGCTATTGTGAATTGTACTCCTATAAACCTGGATAGGCATGTATCACTATAGTATTCTGATTTCAGTCCTTTTGGAAAAATACCCAGGAGTGGTATAGCTCGATCATGTGGTGGATCCTTTCCTGATTTTTTGAGGAGTCTCCACACTGATCTCCATAACAGCTGCACTAATTTGCAATCCCACCAACAGTGTAGAAGAATTCCTATATCCCCACATCCTCCAATGGGTAGAACCTGTAATATGACATTGAGTAGAAATGGAGAAAGTAGACTTCTTTGTTCCTAATCTTAACCAGAAAGTGTGTGATCTTTCATCATTAAGTGTAATATTAGTGGCATGTACTGGGGTGATGCTTCAACTATTCCTTTTTGGCTAAGTTTTATCATGAATAGGTGTTAACTTTTGTCAGATGCATCTACTGAAATAGTCGCTATTTTCTATATTCTATTAGTGTAGTAAATTACATGGATTGGTTTTTTATTGTTAAATCACTGTTCCATTTCTGGTGTGAAATGTAATTGTCCATACTTTATTAAATTTTATATCTTGTTTGGTTTAATTTATAATATATATTAAAGATTTTTATGTCTATGTTTGCAGGGTATATTGGGTCACAACTGTTTGCTGTAATGTCTTGGCTATGTTTTACCATTAATTTTATAATGGAATCATAAAATTATTTGGGCAAGGCCTTTTTCCTCAATTTTCTGAAAAATATTGTGCAATATTGAAAGTATTTTTGAATTTTAATAGAACACTCATTTGGACATAGGTTTTTATTTGTATAAAATGTAAATATAAGATTATATCAATTTTCTCATTGTTGTGACAATGAGTTGTCACAACAGTTGTTTTGACTGTTGGGTTGTATTATTTCATCTACATTGTCAAAGTTGTTGGCATAATGCTGTTCATATTATTTTCTCTCTCTCAATTTCTCTCTTCGTAAAAGTTCATGGTATGGCTATACCATAGTTGCTTAACTGTCTATCCATTAAAGGCTTTTCTAAGTTGTTTATATTTTGGTTTATTATGTGTTAAGCTGCTATGAATACTTGTTCATAGGTGGTGTGTGTCTATGTGTGTGTACATGAACATGTCTTCATTTCTCATTATCCTTTTAATGTTTGTAGGATCAGTAGCAAAAATTCCCTTGTTCATTCATTCATTCATTGCATTAATTTTCCCCTTTTTGTTCTCCCTCTTTCTTTCTTTCAGATTAAATCCAGGGGCATCCTACCTCTGAGCTGCACCCCCAGCCCTATTTAATTTTTTTATTAATTAAGTACTGGGATTATTGGCATATACCCTGTTTCAGGAAAAAAAATTTACAAAGGGGAGGGTATAGCTCAGAGGTAGAATGCCCCCGAATTCAGTCCCCAGTAACACCCCAACCCCCCCCACACACAAGATTTGATTAAAGGATATGAGAGATTATAAAATCACTAGAACTGAAGGACTGCATTGTAGGCAAATGGCACTCACACGATCGCAGCCCTGCCTCAACAGAGGAGTGCTATTTCTAAGCCAGGACTGATCAAGAAATACCACCAGCTGCAATGCAATTTCCCCTACTTCCTAAAGACACACAGGAAAAAGAGACGTATGTGTTTCTTTAGCTGGGATACAAGGTGAGATTCTGGTCACAAATGTCACTGCTCTCACACCATTCCTGTCTCCTCTTAACACTCTGCAACACTACTGCAGAACAGCTTTCCTCTTCCACGACAATATTAGCAGCAGAAGAGCTAAAACACGGCAGAAAGATGGTCTCTAACTCATTTCTATTTCCTATACTCTGTGCAAGAGTACCTAATTAGCAGAATTTACTTTGCATTCAGATTACTAGTTTTAAGGAACTATAGAAAATGTAATTTTATGCCTCAAGGTACCTAGTTAGCAAAAGGGTGAAGGATCCTTGTAGGAACTATAGTATCCTGAACAGCATCTTTGTCTTGTATCTCATTTATTGAAATGCTTCTTATATGCTATTTACTATGTGCTTTTTCTGCATTATCTTTTGTTAGGTTTACTGTTTTCTAAATTAATAATGGAGAGAACTTATAGTTAAAAATCTGATGGAAGACTTTTTTTGTTTGTAAATCCAAGGCCAGTTTTTTTTCAGGTAGTCTTAAGTAAACTTCCTTTTCTGCTGGGTTTTCTCTGTGCCTTACACTTGGGCATCTTTGGGTTCCTGTCAGGAAATGATCTTCTTCCTATTCATTCTCCCTTATGTATAGTCAGTTGGTTACTTCTGTCACTTTCATATTTCTGTTTTCTATAAAATTATTAGATTAACTCATCTGCTACAAGTAATCTCTCCCACTTCTTTTATTGTGATAACTTCATTTCTTTTATTCCACCAACATCATTTTAATTGTATCTCTGGAGGGAATGAGAAAAAAAGAGATTAAAAAGTCTACTGACTTTTTCAAATCATTCACTTTTTATTTAATTATGTCTCCTTTATCAGTACCTTACAAAGATATGTTAAAAATCTTTCATCATGATAATGAATTTTTCATTTCATGATGATTCTGTCATTTTTTCTTTGTATTATTTTGCAACTGTGTTCAGTCTTTTAAATTGATAATCCTTATGGTGAATTGAATCTTTTCTTAATATCTGATTGTTCTATTTATTGGTATTTTGATTCATGGCGTATTTTATCTGATATTAATATGAACATACGCAACATATTTATTCTGTTTATATTCACTTAGTGTGTTTTATTTCCTTCTTAAACTTTGTATTCAAGTACTTTTAATCCAAGTACTTTGGAGGCTGAGACAGGAGGATTGCAGATTTGAGTATAGCCTCAGTAACCAACTAGGCCTTGTTTCAAACAAAAAATAAAATAGGGCTGGGGGTGTAGCTCAGAGGTAGAATTCTTTGGGTTCAATCCCCAGTACCCACCCAGTACCCAGTACACACAAAAAACTTTGGCTATCTGTAAATTATTTAAAGATATAGTCTGATAATTTATATTTTAGTCCTATGTTGATTCTGATTTATTTCTGCCTCCTATTTGTTTATTAACAAATATTTTCCATTTAAAAATTTTTTTTTGGCTGGGGATGTTGCTCAGTGGTAGAGCACTTACCTAAATGGTAAGGCCCTGGGTTCAATCCACAATACCAAAACAAAACAAAACAAAACACATTTCTTTTATTGCAGTCATTGTGATTTTTCCATTCATTTCTTTAGAATTCATAGCAAATCTATATCTAATATTTTAGTTTTTAATAATTTATAAAATGTATTTGCACCTTTTGACAAGTCTTAAAGCTAATCCCTTATCAAACAATACAAGGAAAGAATTATGTCTATTTTTCTACTACCATAATCCCTCTCACATACCATTTTTCCACTTCTTTGGCCAGGATTTATTTCTACTTTAATTGATTAACTTTATAAACTTGATACTAATGTCATCTTAATGTAATTTTTATTCTTACACACATTTGTATTTTATACAAATTCTTTGAGTCTCCCCCAGGAATCTGGGTAACACTAGCTTGTAAGCACTTTAAAGGAAATTTTCAGCTTGGGAATTTTGGTACCAGAGGTAGTAAGAGATCTGTCCCAAGACTCATACAAATGCAGTCTTGCAGTTAAGAATTCTCAATGGAGCCTTCTATTATTTTTTTGTTTGGCTCCACTTGCAATAATAAAGAGACAGATTAATGTCTCTACTAAGTCTCTCCCTTTTGGTTTTAACTGACTTTGAATTACAATTCTTCACAGGTCCTGTTTTTCCTTGAGTTTGCCTTACCTGAGCTGGCATTCCGATGGCACTCCTAGTGATTGTTTCCTTTCTGCAGTGCGCTTGGCTGATTATAATGGAGGCACGAGGCCATAGTGATGAACAGTCAGCCCCTGGTTAACCAAGCTCCAGTGCTCACAGAGTCCTATTCTGTGGATAGGACTTTTTCCCCTGCATTTTATGGATCACTTTAGTTGTGATTTTGTGGGAGGTGATTCAATTAATATTTAGTTGGCCATATTGCTAGAAATGGAAGCCTCTATTTTTTCTATGTTTATTTTTTAAATGGTTGAGCTCAATCTGCACATAATTGCTACTTGAGGAGAGCTGACAGAAACAGTAACAGTTAGTAGACAAAACCATTTACATTATAGCACTTTGGATAGTCATATGCCATCATATGAGAATAAATTCCACAATTTTCTTAAATGATTCCTTAAGACATTAGCATACTATGACTCAGTTTAGTGTGTTTTAAAGATGGAGAAACCCATTCTCAAGTTTTGTCACGATGATAATGGCCATAATATGTACCACTCAATTTTATTTTCAAAGTGAATATAAATTTTTTTTCCAGAAATGTTCCTGGCATGACATCTCACTTATCCTGATAACTAACAACAAATACTACAGATGCTGGGATAGGAAACCACCATATATAACTATCTGCTCATTGCATATAGTATAAGATTGATAATATCAGCATGGCAAAATTAAGGATGCTACCTTATTATCAAAATTTCTTAGGATGCATCTGGGTCTGGTTTATTTATTTTTCTGGAACATGAACTGATTTATGAAGCAGAAACAGTAATTATGTATACTTAATGAAAACTTTTGTAAGCTGATATTGGAGATGTTCTCTGCGATTCAGGAGCATCAGTCAAGAAAGGACTTGAGCTGTCTTATTTCAAAACTAAAAATCGTAGACATTACGATGAGCTCAAGCCTACATACTTAGTCACATTTTTAGCACCTCTGTTGGAGACCATTTAGGTTCTACTTGTTCTTACTGTTTTCTCTGCTTCATTCTCCTTTTTAGCAACCACTTACAGGACTGCCAGACTGCCACATGCAATAACTCACAAAGCTGTTTCCTGTTATTCCATTAGCCTATCCCATGCAAGAGCCCAATAGAAAAGTGTAGTTGCCATTTGATTAAAAAAAAGAAAAACAAAAACAAAACTGCACACATATACACCAAAAACAAGAAATAAAACACCAACACAACAACTTCAAAAAAAAAAAGATGGAGGAGAATGAGAAAATGAGGTGATTTACTTGAGATCGCACAAGGGATCACTTGGTCACACGGGCATTGCTACATGAACATCACACAACATTTAATTCTAACCATTTACACAGCCATGGTTTGGGGAGATATTTATGAAGACATCTTTCTCCAATATTTAGAACAGGGAGCCCTCCAGAATGTCAAGGTCTTGAGTCTATCTAAAAGATTAAGGATAAAGTTAAAGAAAAATGTGTTATAGAATAGTTATAGGAGATATTTTCCCCCTAGGGCTTTACCTTAAGTATCTGCAACTTTTAAAGTCATTTTGGGGTAATGCATTTGAATGTCACTGTGGTGTGATCAATGTGCCACCTTGGCTCTCATGGCTTTGAACTTCTTTGCTATATAAGAGGATGAGAAACTATTTCCAGCATGGTAAAAGGCAAGCAGTTTGATTTCAGGAAGAAAAATGGTGCCTTTTCTTTAAAGATAGAAAATTATCAACTTAAAATATACAAAAATCAATATCAAAATGTAATTGAAATGGTTAAGCTACATAGGGGTTAGCTGTTGAATTAAAATGTGTCATCTTGTTGGACTTTTGGAAGAAATCCAAAGGCATCGTCCAAAATGTTTTTCTTAGTTATGAATAAAAGCATCAGGATATATGGCAATTATGATCAGAGGAATTCAGACAAATTGAAGAAAGGTGAGATATGAATTACATCAGCTCAGCAGGACAAGCGTCAGATTTATTGAACCCAGCAAGGACAGCATGTGAGAAATCACCTCTGAGTGGAGAGAGCCAGGCACACTGTTCCCTGTCCTTAAAAACAAACTCTTAGGACAGCGTCATCAATATTTTGATTTTTGAAACTTTTCTTTTATCTTGGGGACAGTGTGTATTAACTACAGATGTGTTTCTTTCTCAATGAGAAATTCTCCATTTGAAAGGTATTAATTTTAACCTCTCAGCAATTCTTTCTTTAGATATAAAATATAAGATTGTTCCCCAATCTCTTTCCCTCTGTTTCTCCTTCCTCGTTAGTCCTTCTAAAGCAAGATAATTCAGATTGATAATTCAAAACTGCTAGATATTTATAAATCAGAAAGGAGCACGTGTGGCTGAATCTGATCAACAAAGGAGGTTCTGGAGCAGGTAAAGGAGGGGCAGGGGAAAACATCCAGTATGCTACATTTTCTCAGAAAATGTGGTAAGTAGCAGCTTCCATCCTGCAGAGGACCTCACTGACGCTGTGTTCACAATAGCAAGGGCGCTCAAAGCCCACCTTCACTGTTTGTATTTGGGTTTGTTGGTGGTTTTGTAAGTAGGTGGGCAGAGGTCTGGTGATAGGCATGAAGAAATTGTTACTCACAGAAGCATGGGCAGTTATCTACCACTTATTACAATTATTTCAGAATACTGTTATTCTAAGCTCCAGTGACTGACATATATTGAGAGAAAACTGCCTGAGTTTTTGTTGTTGTTTGATTGGTTGGTTTTGTTTTTAAATACAGTATCTGCCAGAGGTCTATTGGGATGATGTTGAAGAGTATGAGTATTACTGACTATTGTAGTTCAAAGACTAGGCAGTATCTAATGTCATACAAAGAATATTAGCCCATTATTCAGAGGTTTCCAGTTGCTGTTGAATTTGAGGACTATTTTTCCTTATATGGACCATAAATGAATTTCCCAACCATTGAAATATTATGAGTGATTTTTGAAAATTTTTTGATTTTTGTACTTGGCATAAATTTCTTAGAAGCCCTTCTGCAGAAATAAATGCCCAGCATTTCCCATCAAATTTAGGTGATAAATGGACCACTTTGAAGTCCATGGGCCCCAGATGATCTTTAAGTTAAGAGTCTAACTTCAAAAGTATATAGTTGATTGTGAATTATGCAGCTATAAACATGGATACACATGCATTAGTCTGGTAGTTTGGTTTCAGTCCTTTTGGGTAGATGCCTAGAAGTGGTATTGCTGGGTCATAAGGTAGGTTCATTCCCATTCTTCTGAGGATCCTCCACACTGTTTTCCAAAGTGATTGCACTAATTTGCACTCCCACCAGCAGTGTATTAGAGTTCCTGCTTCTCCACATCCTCGCCAGCATTTGTTGTTTGTTTGTGTTTTTAATGATTGCCATTCTAAGCCAAGGTGTCCATCAACAGATGAATGGATCACAAAACTATGGGATATGTACACAATGGAATTTTATGCAGCCATAAAGAAGAACAAAATTACATCATTTGCAGGAAAATGGAGGGCACTGGAGAACATTATGCTAAGTGAGATTAGTCAGTCACAAAGAGTGAAAAGTCGGATGTTCTCCCTAATATGTGGAAGCTAAGGAGAATGGGACTTAGAAGAGACCCCAGACAAAGAAGGAGAAAACTTTAGTTGAGCAAAGAAGGCGACCTAACTGAGGGAGACGGGAGGGGGGAAAAGGGAAATACACTAATGCACATGATGTGTACACACAAACTTATCAGAGTCAATCACTATGCTGAGCACAGAAAGGAGGGAAGTCAGGGAGGGAATACGGTGGGATTTGAGGGAGGGCTAAATGAGCAATGTGTGTATGCATGCTTCTGATACCCTGACACTTATCAAAACGTATAACCACAATGCACCAATAAATGTAATAAAATAAACAGCTTTAATGTGAAAAAAATAAAAATAAAAACAACTGTATCATAAAAAATAAAATATACACTTAATACAGACAAAAAATAAAGTATATAGTCATAAGATCAAAACAATGCTGGAGGCTAAAGGATAAACCCAATGTTCTGATTTTACATTTGTGGCAATAGAACATTAGAGAATTTAAGTGTCTTCTGTGTCCATTGCGTTTGTCCTTTTCCCATGTGGTGTTATTCCATTTCATTATTGCACCTCTCTTGATTTCAGGTGTTCTTATATTTTCAACAACTAATGCCAACATCAACCAAACCCAACTCCCTGGAAAGTATTTCCAGTGTTGAGTGTTGCTATGGTGGCACTCACAACAAAACATGAATCTGATGTAGGAAAGAGAGATAAAGGGAAAAATCAAATTCATTGATTAAAAAGTACAATCTAGGGCAATTAGCCAGCATGGACCTGGTCAACTTGTCATTGTTCTTCCTATACTCTCCTTCATCCAGCAGAAGCATTTTCATTAGCTGAATTGTGATGTCATTGCCAGTATTGGGCTTAGGCATGCTATCCAAAAGTAATTGATTGTTAAATGATGTATGAGATGATTCACACACAACCTTCAGTTTGTAAGGCAAGTTACAAGCTGAATAAATAAAATACATATGTATATACATTTGGCCACTTTGTCTTATATTTTAGTAGGACTTTATAGGTCTACTTGAATCCAGTAAGATGAACATTAGAGAAAAAAAGATGAAATTTAGGCAGTTGTGTGTACAATCTTCACAATGCAATTGGAATTAAAAGTGATAAAGATTTTTTTAACAGATGTCAATCAACATTTTCTTTGAGAACATACCTGCTGTGCTTTTCTGTAAATATCTTTATATTTAAAAATCAATTAAAAGCCACATGTTTTATTAATCATCCTTAGTCAAGGTGAAAAGAATTATAAAAGGGTCTTATAGTTTCCCCTTCAACTCCTACCAATATTCACATTTGTATGCATAAAACATTCAAGAATTGTACCTGCATATTTTTACATTGTGTTTTCAGGATAAAATAGAGCTTAATTTTAAAAATGCTGAGTGAATTATAGAAAAGGATGATATTTCAGATATATTGCTATTTATGTGGCAACAAGTTTTGCAAACTCTACCTTTTTCTCTGACCCCTTTATCTGAATGAAAGTAAGTAAGTGTGATGTTACTTAAAGAAATGACCTTGGACCATATTTGGTTCCAAAATATAAAAAGTAATTTTATTTCCTTTAGATATATACCCAGAAATGGGATCATTGTATCACAAAATAGTTTTATTTTTATATTTTAGATATTAATTATGTTTGCCATGATGTATAATAGTTCTCTTGAATTTATTCCTCCAATCCAATTTTTTTGTATGTGTGGTACTGGGGATCGAACCCAAGGGCATTCTACCTCCAACCTACACTCACAGCCCTTTTCATTTTTTATTTTGAAACAGAGTCTTGCTGAGTTGTTGAGGGTCTCACTAAGTTGCTGAGGATAGCATTGAACCTGCAATCCTCCTGTCTAAGCCTCCCAAGTACCGGGATTACAGGTATGTGCCACATGCCCAACTTCTAGCTAAAATTTTATTTCCTTTGATCAACAAAATTTTCTCACCACAAAAAATTACAAGCATGCAAGGTAATACATGTGATAAATAGCTTGATTTAGACATGCATTTTGAGTGAATGTCTAAATTAAGCTATATATATATATGTATATAATGTGTCATGTTGTATGCCATAAATAGATAAAATTTTTACTCATAAATTAAAAATAGGTAATTAGATAAAACATTGGATTGAAAGTCAACAAAGAATTCTATTCATGTCTGGGTTATTTCTCCAATTGTTTTTGTGATATTGGGCAAGATCTACTTTGGATCTCTTCTTCATCCATAAAATAAGTTTTGAACTAAGTGAGCTTTAAGGTTTATTTTAGATCTTAGTTATTCATATCTTTTCATGTGTAATTCTCAGTTAATCACAGTTATTCCCTTGAACATTCTGAGAGACAGAAGAATTTCCTAATGAATATTAAATATCAATCACATGGGATAAGAGGAAAAAGGATGTAATTACAAACCTTGAGAATTAAAATCAATTTTTTTCTAAGGTATCTTGGATATTAGGGAGGAACACTTGCTCAGAGATTATGAAAAAAGTGACCATGTGTTATTTTAGGATCTTTTTTGAAGAATCTACTAAAGATCTTCTGATGTTACTCTTCCATTTTGTCTTGATGAATATTAAACCTCATTACTTAAAGTAATATAAGATTATAATGACATATTTTTTAACTTCCGTGCTACACCCCCAGCCCTATTTTTTATACTTTATTTTGAAACCGGGTCTCACGAAGTTGTGGAGGGCCTCACTAGGTAGAGAGAGAGAGAGAGAGAGAGAGAGAGCTGAGGTTGGCTGCGAACCCGGATCCTCAGGTCTCCGCCTCCCAAAGTACTGGGATTACAAGCCTGCGCCACCACGCCTGGCTATAATGACATATTAGAAATTCTTAGTTTATCCTTTTTCTTGTATTTTTACTTCTGTTCTTTGACCTTGACGTATGTCCATTTGAACATAACCAACTCAAACTTGAGCTTTATTTGATTTTTATCTCACAAATACTCTGTCTCTATTTTCACACATGATCTTGCATCTCTGAACACACACACACACACACACACACACACACACACACACTTCTTAAGGTCTTGAAATCATTGTTCGCTCATCCTGATATACTTTCTCCAGATCTTTCCAGTTGGCTCTTTATTGTCATCATGGTCTTGCTTTACATTCTACCTGCATCCTATTCTGCAAAGAAATCTCTGACCATACAATGTAACTTCCCAATCATTGACTGTTCTGTCATCATGTTTTTTTGTTGAGGTTACAAAGATTCACTAGATTGTATTTTCTTTGAAATGGTTTACAATGGGATGGAGGATAGAGAAGGGTGAATCATTATATTCATGGTTCCCATTATGATAGAAGCAAGTGCAAGGTGTAGTGGGAACCCAAAGAGCTCCCAACTTCAACCAGAGGGTCAAAGGTAAATGAATAAATGATGTAGCTTGAAGTTGACTTTAGTCCCTTCACTCCTGAGCTTTAATTTCTACTGACCCCACCTCTGCAATAGTTCTCAAAGTTACCCCTTTACTACACATTCCTACTCCTATGTCCTAATTCTAGCTTTCAGTGTCACTTGTTTAAATAATTATAATAGCTTCTTCTCTTGGTTGTCTTCCTCCAGTATCTTGCCCTATACATCTTTTCAATATTCAGCAGTAACTGTTGTGAAAAAAAAGAAAGAAGAAAAAGAAAAGGAAAAAAAAAAAAGAACCAGCTCTTGTTAGATTCTTCAGCAATTCCTATTATCTCTAGAATTTAAAATTACTTTTTTTGTCTGCCTTAAAGTGAAAACTCTTTGCTGACACCTTACATTTGTTCACTATGTTCACTGTGGTACCCACAACACTTTAGGATAATGCCTGGAGACAATAGATGCTCAATAAATACGCAATGGTGGGCAGAATGAATTTTTTGTATGCATGCATTTTACCCATTTGCCAGACAGTGCATTAACCTGAGGATAGGTTTGCTTCTGTTCCATTTTATATCTTCTGCAATATGTGACATATGGTCTTCCACATAAGAAATGCCCAGTACTTATTTTTAAACATAATTGTGTTGTGAATTTAAAAAAAAAGTAGAAACTGTAGCTGCTACTCTCAACTTTTTGCAAAATGTCATTTTTATTTTAACATAATTTCATTTCCTGGGCTTTTGGTTAGATAAAAAATAAAGAAAACAAGAAGGATTCCATAATATTAGTATACTAGCTTTAAAAATCCATATCAAGGCAAAATAATTGCATTCTCAAGGGAAAACTTGATTTAATTTTCTCTAACAAATGGCCTACATCTAATCAATTGAATAGAAAATGGTGAGATTTAGAAAATGGTGAGATTATTTAAATAAATGATATCTAAAACTAGATTTCTTATAAAATATGAAAAAGTGATGACAAATTTGTTAATATAACTAGGACATTGTCTTCATAGACCTAGTCCACTTACAGAATAGTTAACCTACCAGGAATATAACTTTTTTACTAATGATTTGAAAGTGCTAAGTGTTTATAATGCTTTAATTGACCTATTAAAAATATAGCACTGCGACTTATGTAGGTAAAAGCAGAATATTTCTAAAATCTCTAGTTCATTTTTCTTTAAGTACAAGAATAAATGAAAGCAATGTGTTATTTCCACAAAATGAATTGGGCTGGATTAGCAACAGACTTGCTACTTTGAAATTGTTTACTATAAAATTAATACCAGTTAGAATCTGGGAACTGGGAGTGGAGGAGACTCTAGAAGTCATTCAAATGAACTACTTTATAGAAAAAAGCTGAAGTAAACGAATTTACTCAATGTTGTACAATTAGATACTCTGAATTAGCTCAGCCTAAAGGTTGACTAAGCATCCAGATGCAACAATCTGCTTATCAATCCAACACTTACTCCAAAATGTAGCCTGCTGGCACCTATGTTATCTCAAAGAGCATCAAATAGCTAAATTCTAAAGCAGCTACTCAGTGAGATAAGAGGCTAGAAGGTTTTGGGGCCATCAAATTTTAAATTCTCATTTCTATCAGAAAGGATAGCCAATTTATAGTAATGCACTGCAAATAAATAACATTAAAATGATATCGATCCCTGAACAAATATTTCTTTGATTATTTAGAAGATACTTGTTGTGGATCTAAGATTACTTTATTTATAAAATCTAATGAAATTTATATTATTCATGATGATTAACATTCTGGTTATCAGAATATAAAGTAGCAGAGAAAAGTATAAGTGTACTACCGCTTTAGGGTGTATATTAATAACAATTATTTCAGTAACAAATGACAAAAACTCAACTCGAATTAGTTTATACAGAAGCAGCTCACTGGCTGTGAAGAATAGGGTAGTTTAAAGTTAAAATGAAGAGATATAGAAAAACAAAACACCTAGGACAGGAATTATATAGTCAGCACTGCTAAACTATTCTCTTTCTCTCTCTTTTGTAAGCTTAGCTTCATTCTTCATACTTTTATTAAGATATGGCTCCTGGAAGCTCCAGCATTATTTCCTCTCAGTTTAGCAACCCCCAAAGGAAGCGAGAATGTCTTTATTCCAGGTGCCCTAGCTCAGTATAAGGAGTGTCTTGAATTGGCACAGCTTGGGGTACTTGTTCACAATAAGGGCGAGGGGGATTCTGCAGCAGGATGATAAGATTGAAATGTTACAAGAACCACAGGCAACTGGGAAAGAGTGATTATGTCCCCAAAAGAATGCTAAATTCTAAAAGGATGCAGATTTAAAAGGATAGACGGTTGGCCCTCCATATCTCTGTGTTCTGTATCACAGATTCAAACCACAGTGGCTAGGAAATATTTAAAAGATATGTGTGTGTACTGAATATGTACATACTTTTTTCTTGTTTGTTATGCCATAAACAATATAGTACGAAAACTATTCACACAACATTTACATTGTATTAGGCATTACGAGTAATCTAAAGGTGACTGAAATGTACAGGAGGATGGTAGTTGTGTGCAGGTTATAAGCAAATGCTATGCCATTTCATGTAAAGGACTTGAGCATCCACTCATTTTGATATTTGGAGGGGTTCCTGAAACCAATATTCTATGGCTATCAAAGGATGACTCTATACTCCTTGGAGTATTTCTGATACTGGAATCTGTCATGCTAATCGGTTAATGATTTAGTTATTACAGAGATAGCATTATCAATTTATAGTATTAACTTTATGTAGCTTATAAATTTACTAAGATTAAAATATGATAAAACTTAACACTGATAGAGGGGAAGAGAGATGGGCCCTCATACCACTCTGGTGGAAGTGTAAATTGGTAAACACTTTTTGTAAAGAAATTTAATAATGTGTCAAGAACCTTAAAATATTTCACACTCTTAGATACAGCAATTCTACTTTCAAAAGTGAATTCTAATAAACTAACTAAAATGTGATACATCTTTATGTGCATTTTACATAATTCTGCATATTAGAAATAAAACAAATGTTGAACAAAGTTGATTTATTTAAATATATGAACACATGATACCCTCACATAATTTTTATAATATATTGTTTGTAGAGTTGAAGGGAAATAGCTGTTGCTATAAACTTTTGGTAAAGATATAAATCACACAAACTCATTGAAAGGAAATTATATATAAAGCATCATAAGAATATATATCAAAATTATAAATGCATATGTGACCTAGCAATTTTATTTCTAGGAATTTATCTCATATACATTATTGCATGTATTCAAATAATGTTCATAGCAAAATTGTTTACAATATAAAATAATGGGCATATTGAATGAATGCAACAGTAAAAAAGAAATTATCTGTAGTCATCTATAAAATGTATTAAGTAAAAATGCAAGTCTTCAAACATTGTATAGGAGACCCTCAGTTATCTCCAATTATATGAATATGCTTGCATATGTATAGAATTTTTCTGGTAAGATGCATAAAAAGGAGATAAGAGTTGCATAGTAGACATGACTGCTATCCACTAATATCCAGTTCTTTCTTTCTTGGACACTTAGAAGGTTACATTTTCCAAACCTCTTTTGGTGACCTGGAACCATGAAACTAGTTCCAACAAATAAAATGTGAGAGGTGCTGACTTTTGAGCTGACAAAAGTAAAAAAGCCCTTTTAAAATTCTACCATCTTTCTTCTCTTCCAGTATTCATTTAAAAGGTCTTGTGTTTAATTGGGAGAGCCACAAGATAAAAACAGCTTGGATAGCTGACTCAATACAAGGACAGATGACTCAGCGTCACCAGGACTCACAAGAAGTTTACAGGAACAAGAAACAAACTTTTACCGTGTTAAATGCTATGGATTTGGGGGTTTGTTCACTACAAAATAAACCTTGTCTATTCTGATTAAGTAGTTAATTTGGGAAACCAGCAGTATTTAAAATTGACTTATGGCTTAGCCTATAGACTCCAAATTCCATAATGACTCAAATGCAACAGAAGCCTATTTTTGTTGTCGTTGTTCACATACCACTCTATGGAAATTCTGCACTAAGTGTAATGATGCGGGGAGGGGTCTCATTTCATATGACCATTCAGAGTCCTATTATTCTCAAATTTGTAGTATCTTCCTCTGGTGGCTTCCACAGTTTTTATGGATATTAAAATTCAGCTCAAAGAAGAAAGACCATGGGAAATTGCACATGGGAATTCTGTATGGGAAGGCCTGGAAATGACACATTATCACTTTGGCTTATTGGCTAGGAAATGGTCATGTGATCATACCTAGTTTTGAATTTTAAAAATTAGGAATATATTATTTTTTAATAAAATAATTACAAAATAGCATGAAATGTGCTCATGATGTGTGATCTTTTGCTTTAATTTTGTGAGATTTTTTGTTATTATTAAGTAAATCCATGCCCTATATAGAAGATACGGCAAAAAAAAAAAAAAAGCAGAAAATGTCATTCAATAACCCCCATGCTTCCACCATAGTATTCTTATTAGGGTAAGTGAAATCACCATCCTTATTTTACAATTGCAGATGCTAACACCCAGGGACTTAAATTGTCCACTGTAGTAAGTGGTACAGCATAGAGGAAAGAAGAGCCAAGGAAGTTCTCACAGACCAGGACACAGGATACAAAAGAAACTATTAAGTTTAATTGTATAGCAGAAATATGTCAGATCAATGGAGGTCATGAAGCAAGCTTTAGCTATTTTCCATTTTATTTATATTTTCATTTAGATAACACGTGGGTATAGCTGTCGATAGGCCGTATAAACCTGGGTACCGGATGAAGACCGATCAGGATGTTGAGATGTATGTGTCTCTGGGGCAGTGGTTCAAGGCAGTGGTATTGAAAGTTGTAGATAGGGTGGTGAGAAGGCAGTGTTCTGAGTGACGACACAATTTAAGAGCCAGATATTTTACCGATTGTTGACGACTAGAGTTGCTTTTTGTTCCTGTTCTTCATGCCCTGCTCTATTTCTCCAAAAAGCTCCCTCTGGAACAGAGTTGAATGCGGCACGAACCTGCCAAGATTCTAAATGGTGAAGGCGGCAACCATTTGGCTGCCTGCTATTAAATACATCCAGGTGTTCAATTCTCTTGAGCCCCAAGGCTAACCGTTATTCTAAACCATTGTGAACATCCATTCCAAAAGGTATCAAAAGATAGGGAGCTCAGAGAACTTATTTTGCTCATGGGTCTGTTGCTAATTAGCTGTATGAACTAGAGAAATTATTTTTCCACCCAGGGCTATGATTTCTCCATATCTAAAATGAAGAGAATGGACTAAATAATCCTTAACTACCTTCCAGTTCTAAAACTCAGACTCCAGGATAAGAGTAATCATTCTTTCCAAATCCCCAAACTAAATATTTTTCAGCTTTTCTAGATTGATTACTTTCTTCTTTATCCTGTGGTTGCGTGTGTAAATGCCTCATCACTCCTACCAGACCATAACCACCATAGGAGAGAAAAGCAACACTAATCTCTGTGTCTCCCTTGGTATCTAACATAGAATATTTAAAATAGTAGGAACTAATACAAATCTAAACAATGAGTAAAGACAAGCATTTTTCAAACTGAACACTCAGTGAAGCGTGCTGATTTCTCTGATAGTAATGCACTAAAGTTTGAATCAGTGACCATGAAAGGAATATTCTAGAACCATTAATGTGTGATGCTCTTTGGACAATTGTAAAAAAAAAAAAGAAGATTGGTAGCCCCATAGTACTTTTCATACATAGAATACTATTGAGTTAATAAAAAAAAATCTCTGAAGCATGGTGCTCAAGTATCTATGACCTGGAAAAGTCTCCTGATTGCATATTGTATTCAGGGCGGCAATTTCCATTGATATGTGCTTCTTGGAACCTTGGCCTCATAGAGCTTTGACAGCTTGTCAGGAGTAAATCTTGTCAAGGAGGGTATTCCCTTTGGAGAGCTTCACACAGCTTGTGTCGCTAGTGAGGAAGAAAGAAAAACATAGCAAGCTTGTTCCATCCAATTAGCAAAGATATGTAGGTTGTCTTGTTGTGCAGCTGGGCAATTGGCAATGGAGGAAGCTAATTTTATGGTCGATGAAAGCCTCTCATTTGTGGTGACAAACTCAGGAACTCAGTCTACTGTTAACTCTCTTCTAACCATTTTGTAATTTTTTTTTTAGAATTGTAATAAAAGAGTCTTATGTAAGTAGGAATGGTTCAGTATTTGTATCAACACATTAGAAATTAATGGATAATTTATCCACATGAATCTTAACTAGATAGACTAGTTGGCCTTATATATTTCTCTGTGGCATTCAGATCTTCTGTTATAGTGTTATGCAAGAAATACTAAACTTACGACTGTAAACGCTGGAATAAGGTATAAAATCCAAAACCTGTAGGCTGTGCATACAAGTTATATTACTTTTTGGGGACTAGGATTTCTCATATATAAGTAATGATAATACTGTTATTTTATTGTCATATGATCATTTTGAAGATCCCTATGTAACCATTTTTGAAATTATAAAATTTCAAGCAACATACAAATATGGGTATTTGCATGGTTGTACCATATCACCACTGCCAGAGAAATATTATTCCCAGTTGTTTACAATCATCCATAAAATAGAATTTTACATCTTTATTATGTTATACAATTAATGAGCCATTTTCCTATAGATAACTCCTCAGGTTTTTGCATATCCTATGATAATGTAATATTTTTTCCATTTTACTGATAAAAAAGTGAAACAGAAAAATCTTCAATGGTTTCCTAATAATACCAACCACGTCTCAACATTCTGCAGTACTTTAAATCCATTTAATTTCCACTTCTATCATGCTACTTTAGGTGGAATCATTAAGAGGCACTACTATCTCTGTTGAGATGCTATTTTGGCAGAACCCCGAATGAAGTGAGGCAACAATCTGGACCAAGATGTGGGCAAAAGACTCTCAGAATGAGGACACAGCAAGTCAAAGATATTGAGCCAGGAAAGAATTCTTCAAGGTATATCAGTAAGTCAAGCATTACTAAGTCAAATGAATGAGAGAAAGAATGTGTAAGTAGGAGAGACTGGAAGGAGAGAAGGGAAAAGACATGAGCAGTTGTCTGACTACATATCACGTAGAGATCACAGGGAGTGTGCTCATTTCATCTAAGTGCAATGAACAGGCACTGAAGTCCTAAGAGGGAAGCATCACACTCTGAGTTATGTTTTAAATGGATCATTCTAGCTCCTGTGTGGAGCTGCATGAAAGTGAAGGCAGGAGTAGTCGCTGGGTGTTGAAGGGGTCAGGGTAGACATACGAGTGGCATGGACTAGGGTGATAACAGTTGGGATAATCAGGAATAGCCAAATTTGGGTAGATATTTAGGGCACTGTCAACAAGGATGGTGATTGAATACAAATATTTGGAGAGAAGGGTCCTAAAACATAGTTCAGGGTTTTGGTATGAGCAAGAGTATGCTGGAGGAAATCCAGGGAGAAGTCAAATTGGAGGTAGAAAATCAGTAATTTGGGCCTATATATTAAGTTTGAGCTGTTTAGAGAGCCACAGGCAGAGGCTGAGTAGTTACATGGATCTAGTGTTTTGTGCTCTGCTGATAGCAACAGCACAGAAAAGCCCATGTAATCCTTGCTATCTGCCAGGCATAGGCTTAAATACTCTACATGTGTTGACTCATTTAGTGGGTTACTGATGCTGCTTTATCTAGTATGTGTCCAGGATGTATTCTGACTACAGGTATTGGAATAACTGAGAAATTATAGCTTAAGCAAAGAGGCTATCTAATAACTCTATGTAACAATGCATCTTTAAGTATTTGTTCCAAGTTAGATTAATACCTTCTGTGATATCACATTCCGGGACTTTCGCTAATTTTCTATCCTACTGTGCTAAATATGTTACTTTTAAATGTACCCTTATTGTCTGATGGCTGCATCAGCCTTAAAACTCAAGGCCTCTCAAATTTGCATCGAAGGCAAGATGAATGGGGCCAACCCAATTCAGGAGGGGCTTTTACCAGGGAGGAAAATCTTCTCTATGGAGGCTCTAATCAGATTAATGACTCCTTATGTCTCATTTGACTGATTTTTTTTCTTAAGGAGTTAATGAAAGAAATTACCTTTTTTCATATTCCTGGCCTTACTTTTAATCAAGAATTTGCAGCAGATATATTATAAGAAGCAGGAGGGAAAATATGCATTGGGTTAAACATAAATCGAGTCAAAACTATTTTTTAAAAATAACAATCAAGCCGGGCGTGGTGGCGCATGCTTGTAATCCCAGTACTTGGGAGGCTGAGACAGGAGGATCGCAGGTTCGCGGCCAGCCTAAGCTACTTGGTGAGGCCCTCTGCAAAATTTTGTAAATATACAATTAGAATAAATGATACCCTATGGCTTAGGGCTCATATAACATAATTGATCTTTTCCAGGAATTCAAATCTTCTGTTAAAGAAGAATATTATGAGCAACAAACAAACAAAAGCAAAAACAAAAAGAAAAAACAAAAATTGCTCTTGATAACAAATAAATTTGAAGGGACTAGAATTACTTTTTAAGAAGTATGTAATACTGGAAAAAACAGGACAATTGTTTTTCTAGAGAGGATATTACCAGTTCATTATTTTATTATCAGTTGTAACTTGTCTTAATTGCATGTCTTACCTGTCTTCCAAATGAGTAGTTTTAAAAATTAAAAATTTATTCATGTAAAATTTATCATGATACACTACATGTGATTCTTTTGTGTTACCTATTTTCATATCCAGAGGAAGAAACAGTTCAAGTTAATGAGAAAGTTTAAGAAGGGGGGAAATTTTCAATGAAAAGTAGTTCTCTTTGGCCTATTCTTAACATTTGATACAGGAAAACTTCAGAAGCCTTTGAAGATTCAAATTATTGTAATGCAAACAGGATAGCTTATCATTAAAACAGGTTTAGCATGGAGTTTCACAGAGGCAGAATATATATCATTAGCTTGTATTGCAGGCAATATGGGTTCTACCAAATAGATTGACTGACATTTCATATTTATTCTGGTATTTGGGGCATGCTGTATGATATTCCAGTCTGACTGCTCTGCCAGAATTAACATCTCAGAGGGGAAAAATAACTGGTCAAGGTCATACTTTAGCAAAACCGGACCAAAAGCATCATTTTTTTTTTACTCCAAGGTCAATATTGAAGTTGGTAAATGCCAGCTAATAACTTTATCTACTCACTATTTACTTGAAAAGTTTGAAGAAAGATATTTTAAAGAATTTTATTAGGAAGCCAGGCACAGTGGCACATGCCTGTAGTCCCAGCTACTTGGGAGGCTGAGGCAGGGGAATCACTTGAGCCTACAAGTTCTAGACCAGCCTGGGCAACATAGTGAGACCACATCTCAAAAAAGAAAGATAAAATGATATTGGTGACAAAGAGGTTCTAAAAGAGGAGTAGTCATTCTCCTGACATTCAAATTTCTTCATGACAGATATTATATAGTAATAATTACAGTTAATAGGACATAATCAGCTTCTAGAAGAGTGTAGATTAGATATGGAAAGAAACCAAGCAAGTAAAGCCATGATTTCTCTCTTCTGAGAAGAGGATAGACCCTCCTTGGTGCCTCCCTGAGTCTTGTGTTTTCTCCTGCTGTGTGCTGAGAGAAGGAAGCTCTCTCAGAAACTCGTGTGCGTGCGTGCGTGCGTGCGTGTGTGTGTGTGTGTGTGTGT